>SNQJ01S0253888.1:0-12661 GCA_010110895.2 Picea sitchensis
ATGAAGAAGACTTGAAAATCTTGAAATTATTGCAATGTAAATGTTATGTGTTTAAAGAAAATGGATCAATTTTGCAACACATAAATTAAGGGATTACTCATGCAAAATACACATAGACAGCAGCATAATCAATGAACATAAGCGCGTAAACACAACAATTGATAAAGGAGTTCACCCCTCTCTTGGGCTACATCTCCTGGTCCAGCTTCCAATGGATCATTATTATTAATTGCTCAAAGTGCTCAAAAACATGTCTTACAATGCTCAAACTGACCAACCGACTGCTCCAATGGCTTCAGAGCGTCCAAAAACCCCTAGCTAGGCTTTTTCGACACCTCAATCGGTCGAAAAACAAAGAAGTTAGGCCTCCTGGAAGTCCCCCCTTCAAGCTTGTTGTCTCTGCATCTACAAAACGCACCCTTGTCTAATGAACCTGGCACACACGCAATATATAGCGTGAAAACCCAGCACCGGGCGCAACCGTGCCAACAATGAAAACTGTAGGACGGTTATGGACGCGTCAGCCCCTAACCGCCTAGCACCTCGGGCATATGGGTCTTAATATGACCTCGTGCTATAATAAAAAGGGCTTCGTTTTGCAATCGAATGAGGTAACGACACATGTGAGGTCATTTTTAAAACCATTTAAACCACTTTTTAAAACCTCGCACACATATAACAATGGGTCACATGGTATACAATAGAACCACGGGTTTTAACATTTGCAAACCCCCTGCGATATATATGTATACGGTCACATTAACAAATGCTATGACCACGGGTCAGGGCTAAGCCCCAGCCCGACCCCCCGCCAAAATATACAACATGTGAATTCAAATACAATAGAACTCACATATGTAATAAGAAACAATCGGCGGTACAATGGTCAGGCGGATGCTGTGAAGACTTTACATGGTGGGGAGGTCCGGGGGTCGAACCCCACGGACTCAAATACATTTTAACACACAAAAAAATCAACCAATACCGGGGTGCCACGTGGCAGCCCATGATTGGGCAACGTGGCACCCAATCACTTGCCCCAAACAGTGCCACATGTCGACTTCCCATTCGACCAACTGTCAACCAACAGATGATTGCCACATCATCGTACGGTCGTACGGCCCTGTCACATCAGCTTGTATGGACTGTACGGATTGTACAGTCAGCATCATTTTTTTTGCCTATTTGACTTTATGAACAGATTGCAATATCTCTCGCTCCCGACGTTCGTTTGAGATGAAACGTGTTGTGTTGGGTTCGCAACGACGAGGTCTACACTCTCATCCATTTTGAAGCGATTCCAAGCACTTTGAATTTTTGAGCAAAATTTGATCCCCTGATCACAAAACCTCGACGATTTCCGGATCTTCGCCACCTGTCCTCCAATGATGGACGGTTGGATGGTTCTCTTCATGATTTCAGGATCTCATGTATCGGGGTTATGGAATGCAACCTCCTCTGCTTGTCCAACTCCCGATTCCCAACTTGTGTGTGGATCTCTGCCATGTGTCCTCTCCAATGGACGATCTTGATTAAATCGAGACTTTGACGAGTCTGCTCTCCTACTTATACGAAGGTTAAACCTCATGCACCTTCTTTTAGATCCGACAGTTGTTGGTCCTCACGCTAGATCTGACGGTTCAGTTATGATCTCAACTTGTGTGCATTTTTCATTGTTTGGACGTGGGCTCCGACGGTACAGATTCACTCCTCTATGACTAATCTAATGGATGTCGACACTCCTCCTCCTGAGCTTGAATTTCTCCCCAGTCTTAGAATATTTTGACACTTTGAAGGTCTCGGCCTTCGATCTTCTTCCTGTGAACTCTAAAATTTCAGTTTTTGCCTGTGTTCTCGAAAACACCTTCCCTCCTAAGATTTATCAACCTTGAAACCTCAAAGGGTTTCTCAATCTTCTGCTCCATTCTGCTGGAACTCTATGCGCAAAAGACACTATTCCTCCTGATCTTAAGAACTTGAAACAAGTTCTCACCTTTGCACACTCTTTGTGTTTGATGATCCTTCAGACAGCTATCTATCAACACTTCACCCGAGTGTTGGTTTGGTTCACTCCTCACACAGGTCTTCTTCCAGAATGTTTAGTAACTTTGTCTCCCTTCCCTCCTTGAATGCATGTAAGTGCCCTTTTGGAAACTTCTGCTCAAGCACTCCTTGATAAGCCTACAAAGTCTTCATTAACTCTGTGAATGTCTTCTTTGTGACACTTCTCCTTTCTATGAACTTGAAATAGAGTTCCTCCTATGCACTCTATGCACTCGCTTGATGCCCTCCTGGTAGAGATTCACATAATACTCAGTGATTATGTCTTCTACATGTGCCTTCCTCTACACAGTATTAACTCCAAGGTGTTCAATGACCTCGAGTCTTCTCCCCTTGATTTTTTTATTCCTCTGGTGTGCCCTCCTGGGACGTCTTTGCCTGAATTCCACAGAACTTATATGTGCACTCTTTACACTGGCTTACAGATTCCTCAGCACTCTGTCATGCAACCCTTTGCATGAAACCACAAAGAACCCAGATTGAAATCAATAGCCTCACAGATAGGAAATTCTATCTATCCCCGCAGATGGCATCTAACATACATCTACAACATAAAATGAACGCATAAAAGACATTCACTCAAATACACATAAAGACATAAAGATTCTCATGCAGGAAAAACTGCTCTTTCTATTAATCTCAGAATACCTGTACAGAGGTTACAAAAGATTAGACTGCAACAAAGTCTCAACTCTCTCCTTTCTTCCTATCCTCCTCTCAGAAAATAACTTACTTAATTCTAGATACAAAGATCTTTTTACAAAAGAGGGCTCCGCGAGCTCTTCCCTCCATCTCACCTACTCTCATAAATTACATTGAATTACATTCAATGGTTGTCTAGTTTGAATCGGATCTAGATCTCAGCCTGTCAACCATTAAAGGAAACTCTAACTACAGTCTGTGCAAAAGTATGGCTTGCCTCTTCCATCCTTACAAACATTTAATTACAAATTTTAAATTTGAAAATGAGAGGGATGGCGCCACTCTCCTCCATGAATGCACACTGAATGTGATGGTTGGATGACGCTTTGTTAGGTTGGAGCGATGCTCCTACATCATACTCCACTACTGCAAAAAATTCATGAGCTCTTTCTCATGATCTTCCCATCTCTGTTGAAATCCACCTAGATCCCAAACTGTTCTTTGGAGTTGTCCATCTGCTCTACTACTTTGTTGTTGTTGCTGCTGCTGCCCTATTGTTCTTCTAGGTCTTCCTCTACTCAGCTTCTCCCTGCTAGCAATCTCATGTGTTGACCTCAACATCAGACTTATTATCTTCTCAATCACTTCTTCCAACTTCTCAATTGGTTGGCTTTCCTCTTCATGCAACCTACTTTGTTGCATGTTCCCTTCACACAGATCCATGGGAAGATCAATCTGATCCCCCATGTTGTCTTCTCCATTTCTTGTGGCCTTGACTTTCCAATATGTTGTAGACTCCATCTCTGCAGTCTCCTCTTGACTGACCTGCTGCTCAGTCACTTCCTTTGATAGCTTTTCTTATGTCATTTCTCCTACTATTTCAACTCCAACTTCTTCTAGTTTCTCCTAAGACTAGAATTCTGTGTCATCTTCTACTACAGACCTCGGTGCTACAGTCATCATCTGTTCATCTTCTTGGCTGAAATTTCTAAGCAATTTCTTTGAATGCCCTTCTCCCGTAATCTGCATCACTGTCTGCTCATTGTAGTCATCTACTGGCTCTGGATGGTTCAACCAATCCTCCAGCATTTCTAACTCCCTCTCCCATGGAGTGATTACCTTATCTGCATGCTCTCCTTCTTCTAGGGAAGACATCAATATTTGATCCTTCTCCTTCTCTATGATAGTCACAACTAGTTTTCCTTCTCCTATTACTGCATCTGCAACACATTCCTTGGACTCCACTGGGCTATTTGGTAGGAATACCTCAATTCTCCCAATGATCAGAATGTATTTTTGGCCCTTCTCCATCATCTCTCCTTACTGATATGAACTCACCTCTGAGTTCATGAGATTGTCAACCAATCTCACCTCGCTTTCCTTGCCCATCTGGCAATTTGGGATTTCTGCCCTGCCCTCCTGATATTCTCTGAGATCATCCAGTGATCTCTTCTCCTCATCATCACTGAGATTTCTCCCAGCTTTTGGCTCACATATGTGAACCACTTCTTATTCACCTCTGAGGTCCTCAAAATACCTCAGCCACATTCTCAACAGTTTTCTCTTCCCTTTGGCCAACAATCTCTTGACTGGCCACTTCACCTTCTTCTTTATGGGCCACTCATATACCCAATGTGATTTTGCATCTTGTTGCATCTTAAATGCAAGATTTTCCATTCATGCTCTTATCTTAGTGAGCTCTTGGCTTATCTCAGCCTTAATTCTCTACTGGTGGTCCTTGTCTTTACCACGTTCATGGCCTTCAGTAGCCATCTCTACCTTCCGTCTTCCCTTCTAGCAAATTTATGGATCACTCTACGTCCGAGAGCATCCCCATGTCCTCTTACAACTCACCTAGCTGAAAACAATTTTTGTTGTTGTGTCCATGCAAAAACCCTCCTCACAGAATGTCGATATTCTACCTTCCTTCACCTATTGTATACAGATGAACTTCTGACACCACTTAATGTTACCAGAATTTCTCCTTCAATCCTTTTTCACCTGAAATATACAAACGAAATTTCTCTCTGATACCACTTGATGGTGTATATTAGAGTATTCTCCTTACTTACTCTGCCTCCCTCTGCTTGCTATTTGTAGACAGAAAGTGTCTCTGATACCACATGATGTAGACCCCCTACCTTCACCTCGGTAGGATCTGATGACCTCCCGGTCAAGGATCGTTCTTCACCTCTGGCGAGCTGAAGTAGCTCCCTGATTCTCTACTGAAATCTCCACGTAAATATAACCACAAGTCCTTTAGAGACTCAACCCACGCAAAAAAGCACTAGGTGTGAGCTCCCTTCACGTGACCACAACCCTGTGACCACAAGCATACACAATAGGCGTGTCACGTTTCGCGATGTCGGGACTTTACATTCCCAGACACCTGACTCTTCCAAGTCCCGAAACCCTAAAAAGGGCTTAACTGTCCTTAGCTCCTCCCTTAAATCCTCCAAATGTAACCCTTTACCATGACCCAGGGCCAACTCTTTTGGGTGCATCGCGATTTCTCGTATTAGGAATTCTCGATGCGAATCACCTATGTTCTCCCGACTCCCAAAAATACGATGCTTCAGATCTAACGGCTCAGATCCTTCCTCAATCAACGGCCAATATTAAATCGGTGATTTTCCTTTTGCGATTTTTCTCTGGCCTTCACCTTCGTTCTCTCGAAGTCTGAAACCCTGACGGTTTCCGGATCTTCGCCACTTGTCCTCCAACGATGGACACCTAGATGGTTCTCTTCGCGATTTCAGGATTTCGCATATCAGTGGTATGGAGTGCAACCTCCTCTTCTTATCCAACTCTCGATTCCCAACTTGTGTGTGGATCTCTGCCACGTGTCCTCTCCGATAGACGGTCTTGATTAAATCGAGACTTTGACGAGTCCACTCTCCTGCTTATATGAGGGTTAAACCTCGTGAACCTTCTTTCGGATCCAATGACTGTTGGTCCTCGTGCTAGATCTAACGGTTCAGCTCTAATCTCCTCTCATGTGCATTTTTCGTTGTCTAGACGTGGGCTATGATGATCCATATTCACTCCTCTGCGACTGATCTAATGGTTGTCGATGCTCCTCCTCCTGAGCTTGTGTTTCTCCCCAGCCTTGGAAGATTTCGATGCTTTGAAGGTCTCGAAATTTGATCTTCTTCCTATGAACTCTAAAATTTCAGGTCTCGCCTGTGTTCTCGAAAACACCTTCCCTCCTGAGATTTATCAACCCTGAAACCTCGAAGGGTTTCTCAATATTCTACTCTATTCTTCTGGAACTCTGTGTGCAAAAGACATTGTTCCTCCTAAGCTTAAGAAATTGGAACAAGTTCTCACCTTTGCACACTCTTTGTGCTTGATGAGCCTTCAGATAGTTTTCTATCAACACTTCACCCTAGTTTTGGCCTGGTGCACTCCTCGCACAGGTCTTCTTCCAGAATGTTCAATAACTCCGTCTCCCTTCACTCCTTGAAAGGATGTAAGTGCCCTCTTGGAAGCTTCCACTCAAGCACTCCTTGCTGAGCCTATAGAGTCTTCAGTAACTCTATGAGTGTCTTATCTATGACACTTCTCTTTTCTATGATTTTGAAATAGAGTTCCTTCTATGCACTCTATGCACTCGCTTGATGCCCTCCTAGCAGAGCTTCACAGAATACTTAGCGCTTCTGTCTTCTACCTATGCTTTCCTCTACACAGTCTTACCTCCAAGGTGTTCAGCAACCTTAAGTCTTCTCCCCTTTAATTTATGATTCCTCTGGTGCACCCTCCTAGCACATCTTTTCCCGAATTCCACAGAACTCAGATGTGCACTTTTTACACTGGCTTACAGAGTCCTCAACACTTTTTCATGCAACCCCTTGCATGAAACCAAAAAGAATCCAAAATAAAATCAATAGCCTCACAGATAGGAAATTCTATCTATCCCTACATATGGCATCTAACATACATTTACAGCATAAAATGAATGCATAAAAGACATTCACTCAAATACACATAAAGCCATAAATATTCTCATGCAGGAAAAATTGCTCTTTGTATTAATCTCAGAATGCCTGTACAAAGGTTACAAAAGATCGGACTGCAACAGAGTCTCGGCTCTCTCCTTTCTTCCTATCCTCCTCTCAGAAAATAACTTACTTAATTCTATATACAAAGATATTTTTACAAAAGGGGGCTCTACGAGCTCTTCCCTCCATCTCACCTACTCTTATAAATTACATTGAATTACATTCAATGACTATCTAGTCCGAATCAAATCTAGATATTAGCATGTCAACCATTAAAGGCGACTCTAACTACAGCCTGCGCAAAAGCATGGCTTGGCTCTTCTAGCCTTACAAACATTTAATTACAAATTTTAAATTTGAAAAAGAGAGGGTTGGCGCCTCTCTCCTCCATGAATGCACATTGAATGTGATGACTGGTTGACGCTTTGCTAGGTTGCTAGGTTGGAGTGGTGCTCCTACATCAAGATGTACTTCTTGTTGTCATACTTCCTCTAAACTTCGATTGTCTAAATGGTGGTGTTCTCTTTGGTGTATTAGTCGCACATGGGTTTATGGGTTCTACACTGACATTAATATGGATAGGATGGTTGCCTTCTCCTCCTACTCTTGGACCTCTCGTTTTCCTCTCATATGTTACATGGAGGATTTCCTCAATCTACTCCACAGCTTGGAGATCCTCTAACTCTTCCTCAGCGCTCGCCAAACCTTCCCTCGTGGCTACGACTCTTTTCTTGGTATTCACCTTGTATTGGTAGGTTACTCCGCTATCCATATTTCCTGTTGACGCCAAGATCCACTTGATCTAGTCATCATCCATCATGATCGGGTCCAAGGTTTCCTCCTCCTTCTTGTCTTTATCCTTACCTCCTTCCATTTATCCTCTCTCTGTCAATTCTTCCCCTCTTCCCCCATGCACGCAGGGAAGTTTAGTTGTCTGCTTCCATGGTCATTACACATTTTTTATATAGTAGTATCTTAATAGAAGTATACAGTGATCGAATGTACCTTCCTCGAGGTCCACGTAGAAATTCTTTCTCCGTTGCACTGTATGACTTCGCTATGTCAACTGCAAACTTTGTTATGAAGCCTGCCACAATACTGTCAAGCCAAAATTCTACTGCACAGGTGAATTTGTTGTTCACCTGTTGTAACTGCACAATCTGCACTAGGGTCCAATCTAGCTATCGAGTCTAGTTCGTCACGTGGTTATCCTTCAACCTTAGTATCCACTACTACAGTAGATGCAGAAAATTACAGAAAAAGACTTCGTGCAAATCAGTAAACACGTATTTGTCCAGATATTTTTGGGGTGTGATTCTAGGGTTTCTGTTGTCTTTCTATGAAAACTCTAGCTCTTTGGTTCTCTTGAAGGCCATGCTTTGACATGGTGGGAGAGTGATGCAGAAAGAAAATCCTTAGGAAATGAGCCACCATTGAATGATTGGGAAGTGTTCAAGGAAATTATCAAATATCAGTTTTATCCAATAGGATATGAGGAACACCAACAAATAGTATGGCATTAATTTAGGCAAAGACAAGGACAATCGATGCAAAAGTTCATGACAAAGTTCAAGAAGAGAGCAATTCAGATAGGAGTCTCTCTCAAAAGTCCAGACATGCTATTCAAGTATTTGGGGGCATTATTACCTCAGATTCATAGGAAAATGATCTTATTTATACCAAATACAATTGATGAGGCCAATATTCAAGAACAATTCCTTGAGGGAGACAAGCAGAAACAACAAACAAGTTCTCACAAGCAAGTAGAACCACAAGAGCAACAGAGAACAAAGAAAAAGAATAAGAAGTGGAATGAGAAGAATATTGTGGATGCATCACAATAAGAAACACCTTACATCCAACAATGTAAATGATGTGATGAAAAGGGACACACTGAGGAGAATTGTTGGAAATTGCACCCTGAGAAGTGCCCAAAATATTTTCAGAAAAAGAAAAAGAAAGCATTGATATCTGTGGATACTGAGGAACAAGTGGATAACACCTCAGATATAGAAGGGAAGATTAACAGCAATAATCTTTAGAAAGAGGTGGCATTAGTTGGTTTCACTCATAAGGAGGAGAAGGAGATGACTGAACTTTTCTGTATTAAAATCCACATGAAGTAGAACAAGGTGGATTGTTTGTTCGATCCAAGTTCACAATCCAATTTAATATCTACACAATTGGTTGAGAAGCTTGGAATGGAGACTCAAGATCATCCGCATCCATACCCCTTGGCCTGGGTAAGTCAAGATGTGAAATTGAAAGTGAGAAAGTAGTGCAAATTTAAGTTTTCCATCAATCAAAACTTTACTGATGAAGTAGTTACAGATGTGGTTCCTCTAGACATATGTGGAGTCATCTTGGGAAGTCCATATTTGTATGTGAGGGATGTCATTTTCAGAAGGAGAGAGAACCAATATAGACTAGTCGAGGATGGAAAATATTCTTCCATAAATGCACACCAAGACAAAGCTAAGATCTCTTATTTCAGTGCTCATCAGGTAAGAAGAATCATGGGCAATACAAAGAAGTTTGTCTTTCTATTCCTGAGAGAAGAAAAGAAACAAGGAGAAGTCAACAAGTTGGAGATGAAGGCATCCTTGGAAGGATGTAGTGGCGAGCAATGTCAACAACTACAACAACTGATTGAAGCCTATAAAGAAGTGTTTCAAGAGCCTCAGGGAATGACACCCAAGAGAGAGGATGAACATGAGATTCAATTATTGTTGGAGTCACCACTACCTAATATTGGGTTGTATAGGTAGTCCTTCATTGAAGAAGATGAAGTAAAGAAGCAGTTGCAACAATTGTTGGAGCAGGGAATCATCAGACCTAGTACATCACCATGTGGTTCACCCATCATCATGGTGCCAAAGAAAGATGGAATATGGAGAATGTGCATTGACTATCGTTTCCTATATAATATCACCATCAAGAATAGATATCCTTTGCCAAGGATTGATGACTTGTTAGATCAACTGCAACAAGCCAAATTTTTCACTAATTTGGATCTCAAATAAGGTTACCACCAAGTGAGGACCAAAGTAGAAGACGTGTGGAAGACAACGTTAAAAGAAATACAAGGTTTGTACGAGTGGTTAGTAATTACTTTTGGATTATGAAATGCACCTGCAACATTTATGAGACTCATGAATGATGTGCTAGGTACTCTCATTTATTCTTTTGTGATAGTATATCTGGAAGACATACTAATATTTAGAAAACTTGGAAAGATCACCTCTCACATATGACATACGTACTAGAGACCTTGAAGAAGACTCAGTTGATTGCCAACTTGTAGAAATGTGAGTTTGGAAAAACCTCCTTGATATATCTTGGAAACATGATTAGAGGAGGAGAGTTGAGTGTAGATACAGAGAATATTGTAGCCATCACCCAATGGCCTATTCCCACCAGTGTGATAGAGGTTAGGAGTTTCATGGGAGAAACTCGGTATTTGAGAAAATTCTTCATAAACTTCTCTATAGTAGTAGTTCCATTGCATGCCATAACTGCCAAAGGAAAGAGATTTCATTGGGGAAAGACACAACAAAGAGCATTTGAAGAATTGATGAACAAAATCAGTGATGCTCCAGTGTTAGCCATGCAAAAAATTGCAATGACATTTTGAGATACATAATGATGCTAGTGGATAAGAATTAGGAGTAGTACTGATGCAAGGAGGAAGGATTGTGTGCTACCATTATGATTTTTTTCATGGAGCAATGCTTGACTATTCCACACATGATAAGGAGCTCTTTGAAATTGTACAAGCAATGAAGAAGTGGAAGCATTAGCTCTTGGGAAAAGAGACTATCATACACACATATCATCAACCCCTTCAATATCTACAGAGTCAGAGCAAGATGGAGCAAGTGAGGTATTGCAAGTGGTTAGGCTTCTTGTAGCAGATTCATTTATTGATTAAGAACAAGAAATGAGTCACGAATAGATTAGTAGAGATGCTCTCTCGACCACCCCTGAAGAATATTGTAGCAATTGGAATGATAAAGTAGTTTGAGCCTTTCACTCATGAACTTTTGAGTGAATATTATGAGGCAGATGAAGATTTCGGAGGAGTTTACAAGAAACTAAAGGAGAGGGTGGTTGTTGTCATGGAAGGAAATGAATATCACCTCCAAGATGGGTTGTTTTACAAACTGGACAAACTATGCATACCCCAAGATAGAAGGGTTCAATTGATGAGAGAAGCACACACTTCTAGGGTTGTTGGACATTTTGGTGTGACAAAGACAATGGCGGATATGTAGTGGTATGCGTATTTAAAAAATATGTAGGAGAAGGTAACGAAGTTTGTTAGAGGTTGTGTTCTTTGCAGCACTAGCAAGCCAAGCAACCAAAAACTTGGCTTGTACATGCCATTACCAATATGAAATAGGCTTTGGGAGAGCATCTCCATGGACTTTTTTGGAGGTTTACCTATGAATCATAGAGGCCATGACTACTTGTTCATTGTGGTAGACTGTTTCAACAAAATATGTGTGCTCATTCCATGTAAGAAGACAATCTCTGGACGAGAGGCAACTGAACTATTTTTCAACCATGTTTGGGTACATTTTGGATTTCCAACCTCCATCATATTTGATCAGGACAACAAGTTCTTGGGAAGATTTTGGACAGTTTTTTGGGAGAGAATGGATACCAAATTGAAGTATTCCATTGCCTTCCATCCTCAGACTGATGGGAAAACCAAGGTAGTAAATAGGACATTGGTGCAATTATTGAGCGGTTACAACAACATACATCCAAAGACTTGGGATGAGAAGATAGTCTACATTCGACACTCTTACAATTGAACACTTCATTCTTCCACTAATAAGTCACCATTTGAGACTTGTTTTGGTTATTTACCTCCTTCACCATTTGATATTGTTTGTGGACAACATAAGGAAGAAGCATGAATACAAGGAGAAGAATAGAAGGCAAGCACATTCATGGACAAGATCAGGCATATACATCTAAGGGTTTGGGAGTAGCTCAAGAAGAGACAACAATTGTGCAAAGACATATATGATCGACACAGGGAGGATCATAAGTTCAGTTTTGGAGACCAGGTGCGGATTTATCTTTGTAGGGAACGACTGCAAGGAGCATCAAAGAAATTCAATCCCCTTAGATATGGACCATTTGAGATAATTGAACAAGTGAACGAGAATGCCTTCATGCATAAACTTACAACTTATATGTAGATAAACTCAGTGGTGAACGTTGAAAATTTGAAGTTATTCGAACCCTTCATGTTGGATGAGGAGGAAGAACATTATGTTCTTCTCACTGTGGAAGAACTTGCACCTCATGGTCTTGAGGAGTTGAAGGAGCAAACAACTCACAGAGGGCAACAAGAAATGTGGTAGATTGGTCTCAAGGGACAGACTGCAAGGAAAGAAAAGTGGTATGAGATGATCTAGATTACAAGCAAGTTCTGCAGTGCAAGGAGTGAACAACTCACAGATGGAAACAAGAAATGTGGTAGATTGGTCCCAAGGGACAGACTACAAGGAAAGAAAAGTGGTATGAGATGATCCAGATTACAAGCAAGTTCCCTCATCTATCCTTGGAATATTTTGGGGACCAAAAACCTCCCAATGGGGAGGTGTGATCCAAATTGGATCCGACAAGAACAATCGACTATCGACATAGTCTCTAAGATGATCAACACATGCAAATTTTAAGGCTATAAATGAAGAAGGAGATCGACTTGTTGATGTCCAATTTTGTTGAATGTCCAATGCACCAGTCTCCACATGCAACAGGCCGTCGTTGCACCCATGGCAGCCATTCCTCAGGCAGGTCAGACATGGGAGTAGGCACTGGGAATCAGACAATCGCTTCAGTGTTCCGGGTATCCGACGAGCAAGCATGACTGTGATGCTTTCCTTTGTCCAGAATACAATGCATCTGCAGCCTTTGCATTCACATGTCTCTACAGGGAC
>SNQJ01S0253891.1:0-12661 GCA_010110895.2 Picea sitchensis
TTTAGCCAACTTTGTATAGTTTTGGCCCTTTTGATGTGCTGTGGAGTTAATCCTTGTGCCATGGATGATTGTTTTTCTGTGTTGATGATGTTGAGTTCTTGTCGCCCTGTGCGGACGAAATTTCAGTGATAACAATTACACAAGAAGGAAGAAGGACGTTCCACCCAGGGCACTTTGGCGGAGCCCGACCTAGGGGGGATCACCCACTGCAGATGGGACATTTGCTTTTGATGGACAAAAAATCACCTGAGAGAGATGGATGTTGTCTAGAGCATGTGGCAGGGTGTTGAGATCATTTGGCACATGTGGCAGCTTGGAGGAGCCCTGGAAGGCCTAATGTTTGGTTTTTTGGATGCTGACCTTGCCCAAAAAGGGCCAACGTCTCCCTCAGAAGGGCTTGACGTTCCCCTTTTAGCTCATATTATGACATTTTCTAGCAGATTAATGTAAAAACAGTGTAAAATTGTTAGTCAGCCTTGTCGGCTGTTTTAAGGACCTAAAATTTAATTAAAAGGTCATTGATTGGTATAAATAGAGGACGTTGCCTCTCATTTTAAACATAACATAACTCACTCTCTTGTGAGAGATCATTTTTAGTCTTTTGTCTTCGTATTATTGCTCTTGGAAGTGAGGTGCAACTCTTGTGGAGGATTGTTCTTGGCATGCTATGGTGTTTTCTATCATTGGAAGGTTTACAACTAGGGTTTGATAAGCTCTTCATGATTTGTAAGTGTATTTCTCATACAAAACTTATTAAATGAATGGATGTAGGTTAAATCTCTTGCATTTATTGTTACATTGCTATTATATTGCTTAATCATTGAAACCCTAGGTAGCAAGAACACAAGTAGGTCCTTGCTATATGTCCCCATGATTGAGAACTTGTTTTAGCCATTGATTAAGGAGGATATAGCCTAGCCGTTGCTACACTAATTCCCCTTTTTCTGAGTTAGCTTTGAACATAAGTTGAAGAAAGAAGACGTCCTAGGCCTAGTTAATTCTACACCTAGGGTTTTGACTTTAGGGTTTGAAGGGCCTTCCTCTTGCAACACTTTTCACCCTTAGATTTGTGTTTTAAAGCTAGCTGTTTTGCTAAGGATATTTAAAGAAAGAGGGAGGAGCATGAGGCTTTCTTAAGCAACACCGGAATGAGCCTCCTCCCCTTAGGGTTTTGATTCTAGGGCCCTACCATTGCAACACCATAGAACCTAACTCTCCTATCTTTAGATTTTGATCCTCCCGAGATCTTGCCCTTATTTCTGACTCCATAATACCCTAAGGCACTAGTCTATCTCTCCAACATTGAGCTTATTGTGCCAAAAAAACTTTTTCAAAACTCTTAAATTTGAAACCCTAACTAGCCCTAACGTCTACTAACCCTAGATTGATGATGACATCATGCCTCTTTTGAGGTTTTGGTTGATATAAAACGTTGTGGCTTAGTCATCTAACGATAGACATTGAAGTGTTGATAACTTTCATTGGCCTATTTGCAAAACGTTGATCTCTTTGTCTATAATACTAACCCTAGAACAAGGCTAACGTCACCCCTAGTATAGTGACACAACAACCTTTGTATATGAGCATTTAATGATATTTAATGCATTGTGTTAATGTGAGGATTAATCATCATTATTGGATGCTATATCATTTTGTATTTATTGAGAAGTAATATTAAAAGCCATAGTTATTATTGCAATCATTGACTTCGTCAATAATTACTATTGTATGTGCTCATATATAATATTGATAGTCATTAATTATTGAAGTATTGACCATTGTTGCATGTATTAGTGTTATTGTTTCCTTGTCTCGCAAACATGTGCCTCCTCTGTGGTGTATCTTCTTTTTGACTATCTTCTTGGCAGTAATCTGTGAAAGGGAAATCTTGCCTTGATCCTTTTAACCTTTGCCTTTCAAAACCCCAGATTGCCAGGGACGTCTCCCTTGGGTTTAGCCACCCTAAATAGAAAGAGCCCCCATCGAGGTGACAGTGGGTGGGGAAGCTCCTGTTCCTTCAAAACCCCATTGATTGTAACGCCTCCCTCGGTTTTAGCCACCCCAATAGAAAGAGCCCCCATCGGGACGGATGTTGGAAGATCCTATTACGCTTAGTTTGACCCTTACCTTTAGCTACTTGACCTAAATCCACAACCGAGCGAGCACATTTTACTGCTGTCGGGAACACCGAAATAATTTCCTCGTGACGACAACCTTTGGTAAGCCTTGCCTCGTAGCCTTATCTTACAAGCTATCCCTTGCAACTCCACTAGGGTGTTTTCCTTTATATGATTAGTTTCAAGAAAATCATCCGGCGACTCCACAAATAGCTAATGATAACCTGTAGTGGGCGTTAGAATATACCTTCATCTACTATGACCTATGCAAATCATGTCACCCCTGTAAGTTCTCCCAAATGGTTTCATAAAGAACTCTTTGGTCCTTGAAGCTTACCTAACACCTTGGGGGTTACATGGTCTACCCAAGAAGTTGGGCTCTAGCTTTGGATACCTATGTTTTCAGGGGAAGATGGATCCCATGGCAACTCTCATTGGACCGATTTTCAGGATGCGTCTGATTTTCACCATCCGAAACAAGAACACCCCTGGCTGTCTCTTTTGGCTCTTTGTGAGCTCACTCATCGGAAGTGCCAGAGGCTGGATTAACAGTCTCCCGAGTGGAAGCATTAAAACCCATGAAGATATTGAACAAGCCTTCAAAAAATATTGGTGTGAAAAATAAAACATGGATTCCATTTACTCTCAATACACTAATATTTGCAAAACATCTAGCGAGGGCATTAGGGATTTTAATGATAGGTTCAACCTTTTACTCAAGAAGGTCATGCCTAGTTTCTCAAAAGAAGTTGTCCCCAACACTACTTGAACTCGTTGAAAGGAGTTTTGCAATTTACTCTCAAAGATCGGTCACACTCAACTCTAGAAGAAGCACAAAACTTTTCTTGCCAGATTGAGTGTAACCTTGAGTTTGAAGACTACAACAATCAAGTCAATCTCTCAAACAATAATGACCCTAAGGGAATCTAGTGATGAGGATGTCCCAAGTCGGTTTCCAAGCCCTAGAAATCTCCTTCTTGAAGTGAGACTTATGCCTCCCAAAAGGAAATGGAGCACAACTTTCCCAAATACAAACAATTTTCTGAATGCCTCGATACAACATGAGCCATCCAAGGATTTGGGCATTCACTGTAAAAAGCATAATTTTGAATATTATGCCTTGTTTGTCTTGGACACACACCGATGTTGGAAGATCAAAATATAAGTGAAGCTGATAAGTCTAAAGAAACCGATCCAAGCATTAGTATGTCTTGTATCCCGCAAAAGGTTAAAAGGATTCGTAAAATTTTGGAAGTATCTTTTCTAAAAAGTAGGATTCAGATGACCAATTACCTTTTAAATGGATTCCCACCTTATTACATACTGGTCATTTTGAGATGGATGAACAAACACCCTTTCAATGGATCCATAATTTGTTTCAAGATTTTCCCACTTTCCTTTGATAGAGAAGACACAGATTGGGGTGAATTTCATGATGATGCCTCCTCGACAATTTAAGATTCGGATGAAGATGGTTATCCAATACAAAGAAAAAGTACTTTCATTGAGTGGCACAAAGATGTTTTCAAAGACATAAAAGTTCCTAGTGCCATCATTGTGGATGAAACCCTTGGTGTTTTCAATGCAGTTGAAGCACATCGGGAACATGAATGTCCTTGAAGTAGTGGTGGCCATCAACAGGAAAACAATATAGACTACTTCATACAGAAGGCCCTCAAGTAAATATCACCACTGAAGAGCATTAAGAGGCCATCAAAGAAGTAGCTAGGTCAGCCAGAATGGCGATAAACAAACTAGACTATGAATCAAAAGAAAAGCTAAAGAAACGAGCTCCGTGTGTATAGAAGAAAGAAATTGGACCAACCCTTCCACCGACTAAACAAAAACCCACCTTTGGATGTAATCTCTCCTAAAACATCCAATGCTGAAAGGGTTAATCTTGAATTTGACCTCCTGAAGTAAGCATTATCTAAGATGCATGTGACCATCCCCTTTAGAGAAGTCATCAAGGTACCATCAATCAAAGAGTGATTTGACAACTTTTCCAAGGATCAGATGGCTATTGAAGGATGGAACCATTGGTTGTATCCTGCACACCAACTACAACCCATGAGCAAGAGACTGCTGATTCCATCAAAGACACAGCATCATGGACAACATCTAGGTCGCACTCCCTCTGCTAAATGTTCTCTAGAAGATACACCTTTTGCAAAAGAAGAAAATTCAAGGAAGATTGAATGGCCCACAAAAGAAGAATACCAACAACTCATTGACTGTCTCAAAGCTCAGAAAAATCGAGACTCCGTGTTATACTAAAGAAGGTGGAAAATGATGTATAAATCCATCCCATGCCAGTGAAATATTTGTAGCAGAATCCCACCCACCTCTCTCAGTACAGTACACTATGGTTGTTCAAGGAACAACCAATTTTAGATGAAATGAGAATACAAGGAGGGAGACATGGTTTGGATGTGGATGCCAATAAAGGGAAGCCTACTTATATCAAAGGAAACAAATCATTTTTGGCTTGGCCCTTTAAGGTTGGAAAAAAGTCAGTCAATGATTCCTACCACCGTCCAAACCGGAGGGAAGAAGACGACAGCGTTCGTTTCTTCGGCTAAGTACCTCAAACTCCCACCTGTGGTGGGGTGACCCCGACTTTTCGTAAGTATGAGTAGGTAGGCATTTCCATGTATTATACCATCCGCATTTATTGTTTGTTTCCTCTATATGCATCTTGATTGTTTTATCTCATATGTATACATGTATTATCATGCAGGGTGGCAATACTAATTCCACCTTTGTCACGATGCTTTGTCAAGTGTGAGCAGGTCCGCAAGTTTATGCTGAGATGTTGAGGTTCTCATGCACTCTACTTGAGCACATGTTCCCCGAAGTCGGAGCCAGATGTTATCCCCCGATCTCTAGGGGATAACTAGGGAGATCATGTCTCAGGTCCACGTGTCCCAGACATGGAGTACCTAGAGCGATATTGACCGAAAAATACCTGAGGGCCTTATCCCTTTCTTCACCAAACTTGTCCTGTTAGCAGAAATAACTCCCATCACCATTGGCTTGGACTCTGAATCGTAGAAGACTCTTGCTCCACAGGTAATTGGTCCAAGGTATCATGGTATGTGTCATGTTTGATCATTACAACCTCTTATATATGCATTAGGATCCTCTCATTTCTACTAACCGGCTGATCTTGCACTAATCCACTTGACCATTGTTGTAGGATAATGGTGACCTAGCAAGCTTGTAATTCATGGGCTTTGGTTAGTCACTGGGATTTGTATTTTCATCATCCCATTCCCACCATTCTAATATTTTACATCATATCTCCCACACATCCATCCCATTCCCCTAGTCCACCATTAGGATGACCTTTTGAGAATTACACTTTGTCCTGTGGAAGAAGTAGCTAGCAATCTAGGGGTAAAAATGGTAAAAGATAAAAGCCATAGGAAATAAACCTAGATATGCTACGTCAGGATCCCTGAAGGCAATAAAGGCCTCTCGATAAGAAACTAAAGGGACCCTAAGAAAATAATAATAAAATCAAGACTCCAACTAAAAGAGGATGGGAGGTCTCATCATGAGTCGCCCCATTATGTTCATAAGTACTTAGCAGTATGACATTGCAATCATCCGTCACCACGTGGCAATGACCTTGTTACATGGCTAAGGGAAAAGGTCTCATCAATGAAATAACCTTATCATTTCTCAGCTAAGATACCAAAGTAAGTAACATCACGCCTATGGTCACCATGCCAAGGCGTGTCCCCCTGGTCAGCCCTTGAAGTAAAAAGAAAGAAAAGTACTAAATAAATAATAAAGCAATAAAAGGGTTTGGAAAAGTGCATCCATGACGAGTAAAACTCACCTCCTACAAAGGAACCTACGTGACAACACTGCACTTTGGTCTTACTATGACTAGACATCCCTAGACCATATCACAATTCTCATGAACATGGTTTGAATGATCCTGGAAACTTTCCTTCTTGTGGATATTAGCCCAATAAGTTGTCTCTCATTGTTTCTTCAACCTTGTATGGTGGATATGTGTAATGTATTTGAGATCTTAGAGGATATGCTAGGTTTTATGCATGTATTTTGATAAATTTAATGATGAAACATGATTGACATTGCTATGATCCCAAAGACCTGATGAGCCCATGGAGGGTGTAGTTTTGATGCGTGACCATACCGAATTTAACAAACAAATGGACCTGCACACACAGATGATTAGTTCTGACCCATGGGCTAAAGAGCCCATCGCATGGTTGCCGGATGCATGCAAGATAGGGACAACGGCCAGGATGAGTCACATCGCTCACTCTTTCACAATGAGTGAGTAGCAAGCACTTACATGCCTACTTTACTGGAGTAGTCATGACAGTTGTAATGCAAAAAGGTTAGAAAGAAAATAGTAAAGATATTAACAAGAATTAAACCAGAATTAAATAACAACATGAGCATAAAACAAAAACTAAAACAAATGACAATGGAACAAGTTCACCAATAGATAGGCTTTGATCTCGATTAGTGAAATCCGTGAGGGTACACAAAGGGGAAAGGGGACTCTAACCTTCCTCCAAGCAATGGAAGGCTCTTGCGGCCTCAAATAGATGCTTTCCTTACAAAATGAAAAGGTGAAAATATGAATGAAAGAACTCAACACTTCTCCACTCTAATGAGAGATGGAGAGCTATGAAATGGTGTTGATAATGACTATTGCTAGAGAGTGAGTCTCTAACAATCCCAACAAAGATAACATTACAATGAATTCTTTGAAGAAATGATGATCATCCATGGCTTTTTATAGCCCGGCCTTTGAGCTATTATGCACCCCCCTTGAATGTGAAGAGAGGCACATTAGGGCACATTTAGGTCTCTGACCAGCCTCCCACGCATTGAGCTCCGATTTGATGTCAAATCGACTTTGGGAGCCGATCCATTAGTGCGGTTGGGAGGTCAATTGTGCCTTCATAAATGCGCTCAGTTTGGCGTGCTGCTGGTTTTCACCCCACGTACCGCTACATATGCACCCCATGTTCATATATATACGCCGCGATGCGCTCAGTTTCAATGGGTATGCTGCACTTTTTAATCTTTTAGCCAACTTTGTATAGTTTTGGCCCTTTGATGTACCGTGGAGTTAGTCCCTTGTGCCATGGATGATTGTTTCTCTATGTTGATGATGTTGAGTTCTAGTCGCCTCCAGGGACGTAAATTTTGATAAATAATTACACAAGAAGGGAAGAAGGACGCCCAACTGTGGCACTTTGGTTGAGCCCGACCTAGGGGATCACCCACTGCAGATGGGACATTTGCTTTCGATGGACAAAAATCACCCCGAGAGATGGATGTTGGTTCAGAGCATGTAAGGTGGTGTTGAGATCATTTGGCACATGTGGTAGCTTTTGAGGAGCCCCGAAGGCCTAATGTTTGGTTTTTGATGTCGACTTTGCCTGTGGCACAACGCCTCCCTCAGTGGGGCTTGACGTCTCCCTTTTTTAGCTTATTTTTGACATTTTTTAGCATTAATGTAAAAACAGTGTAAATTGTTAGTCAGCCTTGTCTACCGCTTTGGGACTAAAATTCAATTAAAAGGTCATTGATTGGTATAAATAGAGGACGCTGGGTTCTCATTTTAAACATAACATAATCCCACCTCTTGTGAGATCATTTTAATTCTTTTATTCGTATTATTGCTCTTTGGAAGTGTAGGTGCAACCTCGTGAGGATTTTCTTGGCATGCTATGGTGTTTTCTATCATTGGAAGGTTTACAACTGGTTCTATAGGCCTTTCATGATTTTTAAGTGTATTTCTCATACAAAACTTATTAAATGAATGGATGTGGTTAAATCTCTTGCATTTATTAAGTTACATTGTTATTATATTGCTTAATCATTGAAACCCTAGGTAGCAAGAACAATGGTCCCTTGCTATATGTCCCATGATTGAGAACTTGTTTGAAGCATTGATTAAGGAGGATATAGCCCAGTCGTTGCTACACCACCTTTTTGAGTTAGCTTTGAACATAAGTTGAAGAAAGAAGACGCCCCAGGGCTCAGTTAATTCTACACCTAGGGTTTTACCCTTTAGGGTTTGAAGAGCCTTAACTCTACAACACTTTTCAGCCTTAGATTTTTATTTTAGAAGCCAGTCATTTTAAGTAAGGATACTTTAAAGAGGGAGGAGCATGAGTTTTTTGCCAACACCTAATGAGCCCCCTCCCCCTTAGGGTTTTGATTCTAGGCCCCACCATTGCAACACCATAGAACCTAACTCTCCTATCTTTAGGTTTTGATCCCTCCCGAGACATCTTGCCTTATTTTAATTCCATAATACCCTGCACTAGCCTATCTAACATTGAGCTTATATTTGTGCCAAAAAACTTTTTCAAAATCCCCAATTTGAAACCCCAACTAGCCCTAACGCCTACTAACCCTAGATTGATGATGACATCATGCCTCTTTTGAGGTTTTGGTTGATAAAACGTTGTGGCTAGTCATCTAATGATAGACATTGAAGTGTTGATAACTTTCATTGGCCTATTTTGCAAAAACGTTGATCTCTTTGTCTAAAATACTAACCCTAGAACAAGGCTAATCACAACTCTTAGTATAGTGACACAACAAATCTTTTGTATATGAGCATTTAATGATATTTACTTACTGGTGTTAATTTGAGGATTAATCATCATTATTGGATGCTATATCATTTGTATTTATTGAGAAGTAACATTAAAAGCCATAGTTATTATTGCAATCATTGACTCCATCACAATTACTACTGTATGCTCAGTATATACATTGATAGTCATTACCATTGAAGTATTGACCATTGCTGTAATACAGTGTTATTGTTTCCTTGTTCAAACATGTGCCTCCTCCTCGGTGGTGTATCTCTTTGACTATCTGATTGGCGTTAATCTGTGAAAGGGAAATCTTGCCTTGATCCTTTTAACCTTCGAAAACCTTTCAAAACCCTGCATTGCCGTGGACGTCTCCCCTGGGCTTAACACCCTAAATAGAAAGAGCCCCCATCGAGGTGGGACAAGCAGGAAGCTCCTCAAGCACGCTCCTGTTACGCCAGTTTGACCCTTACCTTTCAGCTACTTGACCTAAACTACAAACTGAGCGACAACATTTTGGCGCCGTTGCCGGGGAGCACTGAGTCAATTCTCCTCAGATGACAAACCTTTTCGGTAAGCCTTGCCTCAGAGCCTTATTTTACAAGCTTACCTAGCGACTCCACTAGGGTGTTTTCCCTTTTATTTGATGATTTCAAGCAAATCATCTGGTGAATCCACAAATAGCTAATGACGACTCGTAGTGGACGTCAATATATACCTTCATCCACTACTATGACCTCCACAAATCCTGTCACCCCTGTAAGTTCTCCCAAATGGTCTCATAAAGAACTCTTTGGTCCTTTAAGCTTACCTGACACCCAAGGGGGGTTACATGGTCTACCCAAGAAGGTCGAGTCTTGGGTACCTAAGTTTTCAGGGGAAGATGGATCTTATGGCAACTCTCATTGGACCATTTTCTGTGATGCGTTCGATTTTCACCAATCCGGACAAGAAAACCCCGAAGTCTTTTTAAGGCTCTTTGTGAGCTCACTCACCGAAACTGCCAGAAGATGGATTAACAAACTCCCGAAAGGAAGCATTAAAACCCCTGAAGATATTGAACAAACCTTCCAGAAATATTGGTGTAAAAAGGAGAGCATGGATTCCCTTTACTCTCAATACACTAATATTTGCAAAGCCTCTAGCGAGGGAATTAGGGATTTTAATGATAGGTTCAACCTTTTACTCAAGAAGGTCAGGCCTAGTTTCTCAAAAGAAGCTATCCTCCAACACTACTTGAACTCGTTGGAAGGACTTTTGCAGTTTACTCTCAAAGATCGGTCACCCTCAACTCTAGAAGAAGCACAAAACTTTTCTTGCCAGATTGAGCAGAACCTTGAGTTCGAAGACTACATCAATCAAGTCAATCTCTCACACAATAATGACCCTAAGGAATCTAGTGATGAGGAGTTCCCTGAAGCTGAGCCTAAGCCCCTAGAAATTCTTGAAGTAAGATTCATGCCTCCCAAAAGGAAATGGAGCACAACTTTCCCAAATACAAACAATGTTCTGAATGCCTCGATACAACATGAGCCATCCAAGGATTTGGGCATGGCCACTCAGAAAAAGCATAATTTTGAACATGCCTTGTTTGTCTTGGACACACTAATGTTGGAAGATCAAGATATAAGTGAAGCCGATAATTCTGAAGAAACTGATCCAAGCATTAGTATGTCTTGTATCCTGCAAAGGGTTAAAAGGATTCGTGAAATGTTGGAAGTCTCTTTTCTAAAAAAGTAGGATTCAGATGACCAATTATCTTTTAAAGAGATTCCCACACTATTACATACTGGTCATTTTGGGACGGATGAACAAACACCCTTTTCAATGGATCCATACTTGTTTCAAGACTGTCCCACTTTCCCTTTGACAGGAGAAGACACGGATTGGGGTGATTTTCTTGATGATGCCTCTGATACCTCGGAAGATTCAGATGAAGATGGCTATCCAATACAAAGAAAAAGTAATTTCATTGAGGGGCACAAAGATGTTTTCAAGGACATAAAAGTTCCAAGTGCCATCATTGTGGATGAAAACCCTTGGTGTTTTCAATGCGGTGAAGCACATTGGGAACATGAATGTCCTTGCAGTAGTGGTGGCCATCAACAGGTAAACAATATAGACTATTTCATAGAAGGCCCTCAAATAAATATCACTATTGAAGAGCATCAAGAGGCCATCAAAGAAGCAGCCAGGTCATCCAGGATGGCGGTGATAAACAAACTAGACCAGGAATCAAAAGAGAAGCTAAAGAAACGAGAGCTCTAGGTGTATAGAAGAAATAAATTGGACCAACCTTCCACTGACCAAACAAAAAACCCACCAGTGGATGTAATCCTTCCTAAAACATCCAATGCTGAAAGGGTTAAACTGAATTTTGACCTTGAAGGGGCATTATCCAAGATGCTTGTGACCATCCCTTTGAGAGAAGTCATCAAGGTACCATCTATCAGAGAGCGATTTGACAACTTTTTCCAAGGATCAGATGGGCTATTGAAGGATGGAACTATTGGTTGTATCTAGAATATACCTGTAACTACAACCTATGAGCAAGAGACCAATGATTCCATCAAAGATGACAAAGCACGTGACAAAATCGGGCCGACTCCTCATAAATGTTCTCTAGAAGATACACCTTTTGCAAAAGAAGAAAATTCGAGTTAGATTGAATGGCCCACGAAAGAAGACTCCTGCTCGAGTGGATCTCATCCAGTCGACCTTGAAAATGAAAACAATTCTTGCTCCAAAGAGTTATGTTCGTTATTCCTCCTCAGCTTTATGACTCCAAGTGATTCAAACTTTCAGCGCACTCCTTGCGCTACTTCTAGAAAACTTAAATCTTGAAGATTTTCGAAAATCCTCGTATTCACTCCTTGCGCTCATCCTCCTTAATAATATTTCAACACTTAGCTAAGTGTTGGACCTATGCACACCTTGCATGGGTATTCTCGAGATTTTATACTCTTCAAAGTTTCATGCTATCTCTCCTGATCTAATGAGTCTGAAAATGACTCTTCCTTCGCACTCCTTGAGTGGCCATTGTGCACTCCTTGCACCGGTGTTTCAGAAGAGAAATAATTGAAACTTATAAAACACTACAGGTTCATTCATTCAATCATGAAATGCACACACAGGCATATAAAACACATAAAGAAAATAACACAACATTACCCAGTTACTCAAAGGAAAGCATGTGTAGAGATCTAAAAGCAATTCTTCTCTATTATATTCATTTAGAAAATATTTACACAGGTTCTTATAGCTCTTAGCTTCTTCTGTACAACCCTTCAAAAACTCTTCAAAAACAACTACAATACTCTTCAACAACCTCTTTTCGGCATAGATTACATACATTTATACATGGAGGGGCTTCTCGAGCCTTCCTTTTGACTACTCTAGTAATTTCACATCATAATTAAAGCATTCTACCACTAAGGCTTATTATAATAAATGGATAATTTCAACCCAGATATGAGTCCATTCTCGATATCTGTATAATCCTACAACTAATGAAGGCATTATAATCTCTTGCGATCTCATACAGTGGATCAAGCCTGAAAACATTGAAGGGGTTTTAATGTCAATACTTTCAAATTAATAAGATGACGTGCTCTACGTAGGATCCAAAAAAATTTGAATGCTCATGATGGATGCTGAGCTATCCTCCACTTGGCCTCATTGAATTCTGATGGAAATGCTCCTGCATCACAAGGGTACCTTCCCGAAACAAGAATAACAAGTGAAAACAAATAATATCTATCTAGAAGAGATGTTAGTTCATCTTGCGAACAAGTGAAATAAGCATCTATATCAATAGTATTCATATGCATTCAAGTATTCATTGCACCCAACAATAATAGAACCTTTCAAAGACCGCTTTCTCAATTTCTAATGTAGCAACTATCACCCTTGATATATACAAATTTTAACAATTTAATC
>SNQJ01S0253893.1:0-12661 GCA_010110895.2 Picea sitchensis
TGCTGGTGTGTCTTCTCTTCCTTTGTCTCACCATGCAAAAATGTGGAGGAAGTGTATCCCAGACTTGCAAAGTAGGATTTCTGGAATAAAGATGTCCCACAAATATATGCCAAAAGATAGCACAGGTCAGTGAGGATGTGTTTGTTTCTGTCAGAAGTAGAAATATCAACTCCTCTCCCTCCCTTCTTTTGTATTTCTCTATCCACAAAAATTTGCCAATGTACAGAGCGGATTTCCGTTTTAGATTTCCCTTGGAATTCAAAAGATAGAGTTTGAATCACAACCCCAATCCAATCACTTCTAAACATTTTCACCTGCGTTGCAGCCTGTCGTGGGTTTGAGCTGATGGGAATTCGAGGGTCAGAGCTGATGTGAATTCAAAGCCCTTTTTTTGCTCCCAGAGCCAACGGGAATTTGAGTGTCAAAGCTGATATGAATTCGAGTCAGAGATTAAAACTTTTGTTCCCAGAGCCGATGTGAATTCGAGGGTTAGTGTCAATGGAAATTTGCGTTAGAGGCGATGCGAATTCGGGTCAGAGATTAAACGTTTTCTTCCCAGAGCTGACGCGAATTAGGGTCCGAGATTAAAAGTTTCAGTCCCAGGGCCGACAGGAATTCGAGTCAAAATATGTATCAGAACTTCATCTGTGCCACAGCAGGTCGTGGGTTCAACCTGATTCTGGGCTTGAGTCAGTGTCTCATCAAGTAGTGTTAAAAGATATAGAGTATTATCATGACAAGGTTAGACAGTCAATATATTCTGCTTCGAGGCTATGCCAATTAGTCCTTGTACTGAGTTGTCAAGCAGCTCATGCATAAGTATTATTTTGGAAAGTTGTCCTCATTCTAAATGCAAGAGAAGTAAATTCACTGAGTACATGGGTCGAAATTGGTATGTACATGTTTAGCACCACTGCAAGGCATAGCTTTCATGCTTGGCTTCTAAATAAGAAAAGCTACTTCATCCATATAAGGAAGACTTGGATGAAAATAAAACTAAAAGAGGAAAAGCTGAAAGAAGCAAAGCTAAAAGTTTATGTTGCGATATTTACAACCACTTATTGGAGAGTAGCCTGAGTTCTCATCATTTCTTCCTAGTTGAGAAGAAATTGACCACAATTTCTGATGTAAATGGGGAAATTGCTGCTGAAAAATGGATTCAGACAACCACTTGGCCTGAGTAGGTAAAGTTCCCTATCTGCCAACCAAGTAGGTAGTTGTTTGTTTGCTTCTTTTGTTTCTAGTGTGAACATTGAGCAATGTGTCTTCATTCAAAGGAGACTATAAATTTGGAATAGTGTCCAGTAAACGACTGATATGAATGCCCTCATCAAGATTTGAAATCTCATACAACTTCAATTGGCTAACATTCACCACATCATGTATGCTATGTTGGGCCGAGCAATCTAAATGGAAGACATTGGAGTCAACTTGTGGAGTAATGGTGCAAGGCTATACTGAAAAGGTTTGAGTTTATGATGCTGCTTATTCTGAAATTTCTGCTTGTCTATTTGCAACCATACTCTACTATCTCCCACATTGAAATGTTGATGAACTCTATGTTGATCAGGCAACCGCTTGCACTTAGCCTGTGTCTGATCCAGATTGTCTCACATTTAAGCATGTATCTTAGCAAGATTTTAGATAGAAGACGTAGCTTTGTCTTTTTCCAGTAGAAGGTATAGGTAGAGCCATTGGAATCCCATAGGGAGCAAGAGGCTGAAATTTATAACAAACCTCAAAAAGGAGAATCACTAGTAGATGCACGAGTTGTTCTCTTATAACTTTGTTGAATGATGTGCAAATACCTGCCCCACTGTTTTTTAGAGGATAATTTCATAGAGCTTGGACTAAGGTTTCGTTGACTATCTTGGTCTGGCCATCAGTCCGTGGATGAAAAGGAGAAAACTGAAGTTGAAAACCAAGCCTCTTCCATAATGATTTTCAACTATAGCTAAAAAACTTGTAATCCCAATTAAGGTCAATGGTATAGGGTAGAGCAAACCTTAGCCAATCATACTAGAAAAACAACTCTGCAGCAGCTGTTGGAGTATAAAACCAGCAATCTTAGAAAGCCTGTGAACCGCAACAGAGATATAATCATGTTGTTGCTGAGTAGCAGGAAAGCCACTAGTGAAGTCCATTGAAATGGACTCCCTTTGCCTAGAAGGAATTGACAAAGGCTGATAAAGTCCAAGATTCTGATTGGATGGCTTGCATTCGATGCACAAAGAGCATCTCCTATTATACTCTTGAATCCGTTTCTTCGTTTATTGCCAATAAATGTGTCACTGAAGGGCCTCCTCCATCAATAGATGTCTGGTGAATTGACTGGTACACAAAGTTGATTTAACCTGTAACGCTAACCATCGCTCAAAGTATATTTCAAAAAAGGTACTTGATTAGCGGTTGTAAGTGGCCGGGTAGTGCGCTTTCCAGTCATTATAAATTGCATATCTGATATCCAAGATTTTAAAAGCCTCGGTTGGAGTTTTTATAAGAAAGTCGGCAACTTTGTTGGCAGTTCCCTTTTTATACTTGATCATTAAATCAAACTAATCAAACTTCTGTAGATAAGATGCCCATTTGAGATTGCTTTCACTGGGAATTCAAGGGTTGCAGGGACTGGTGATCAGTATGCAAGATGGTCTCCTTAGCAGGTAAATAATGTCACCACTGTTTCAAAGCTTGAACTGATGAATAGAACCTAAGTCACATGAAACTTGAAAATGGGTACGACATAGAAACAGGATCCCCCAAAATTTTAGGAAATGGGGAAACAAGGTATTTAAAAACGCAAAAGACAAAAATATTACAAAAATTAACAAACTATCAAGGTTTATGAAAGTTAATGTTTGTAATAAACACTTCAATATAAGCATGTTCTATGCTTGAACAATTCTTGTCCAAGAAAGTATCTTCTGTTATGACGAAGCCACATGTGTGCATCTAATGTCTATCTTTATAGTTGCTGCTGTTCTTTGTTTTCAGTGCTGCTGATCTAGCATCCACATGTGTGCATCTAAACTTTATCTTCATAATTTAGTATCTCCATGCCCTGAGATTTAACTTGCATCTGTTAGAAGCTTTTGTGACACTATATCTTGGTTTGATTATGTGCAGAATATATTATTTTCCATTATTGTGCAAAAAAGCTTGCTATGTTGAAACTTGAAAATAATCTTCAACAATTTACTTTGTCTAGAAGAAATGAAAGGAAACCAAAGTGCGTGAGGCAAGTTGGAGTGCATATTCAATTCTGTTCTGGGCTTCTTTTCTGTTATGCAGGGTGAACTTGTGCTTTGTAAGCATGTTAAGGATGCCTTTTGAATTGCTAAATTTTCCTCTTGTGAAGATTTTACCCTTGTGTTTATTTTAGAAGCTTTCCATATTTTCACGACTTTTTCATCCGTTGCATGTAGCACTGGTGTTTTACTTGCATATTCCAAGTCCACCATTCCTATTAGAGATGGCGAGGAGAATTTCTTCCCATTATCTGGATTCCTTTTAAAGATCCAATTGCCTGTCATTCAGAACAGATTTGCATGTTTGAAGGGTATCTTTTCATTTTTGTGCCATTATATTCTCTTCTCTTTGAATGGTCCTTCAAGGATGTTAGGAATTCTTGTCCATCATGCTCAACACATCTATCACCGTATCAAATCATTCATGAGACATTTTCCAAGAGCTTGTGTACACATGGGGAAAATCCCTGTTGCTTCTCTTCACAAAACATGCAGATGTATCTTTTCCAGCGGGGTTTACTTAAGATGTACTTTTATTTTCTTTAAGGTATAAAGCAAAATATATGTACCCATTATATTTTAATTTATATATTTTCCTGTTCATCAATTTTCTGTTCTATGAAGCGTTATTCTTCAATTTTAGCTCTATAATGAGGCTAAACAATGTTTCATAAACAAAGAAGTGTTGATGCACACAGGTATGGCATCGTCGTACATTTCAGCCATCAGGCCAGTTTGCTGCCCGAGTTGATTTACAAGGTGAAACTCAGGTTTGTCATGTATGTATATGTTTTTATGAATGGAGGATAGCATGAAAGACTTTAATGAATGGGTCCACTCTGTTTTCTCTAAACGCCTTGTTGGCATATAAGCTATAGTTAATGGTTTCTGAACAGGGTTTGCATGCCCTTTTTACGGGAGAAGATGGTAATTGGGAGGCATGGCTTGGCGTAGATGCCTCTGGTATATCTCTTGTTATTGGTGCTGGAGGAAATAGAATTAAGTTGAGACGGGGTTTTGCTCCATCTGGCTCACCACAACCTACACAGGTTTGTACAATGCATATGCTGTAGTAAGATAGTATGTGGGCCTGAAATATCTATCTGCAAGAGCAGAATATGTTGCATGTAACATGCATAATCCAGTTTATTGATTACATTTTGGAGTTAGGAATTGATTAGTGACAGACCTATTATCATGGAGTCCATCACCCTTAAGGATTTATTATTTTATAAATTGTTTCCTTGTGTTCACTTTTGGATTCTTAGAATTGTTCACTTGCATTACATTTGAATTCCCATATATGAATTTGTTGAACTGTGCAACGAGATTTCCTAGTGGTGAGTCACTACCAGTCTTGTGAAATCCCTTTACAGCCTGAGGAGAAATTGGCCAGTACCTTTTAGGTGCTCTCTGATTTGCTTTGTGCAGTCAGAGATGGAAATTGTGAGTGGCAATCGTGAAAGTGATGGCACTGAAGTAGGCTCACAACTTTGTTTCCAAAGTTTACCATTGATTAAATCCCGGTCTTGAAATGATTTATTGTTACGCTGTTTACATAATGTTTTGGATGGACATTGGTGGTTACTTTATTGGGATTGTAGCCACTGTATGCTGTGACTCCTTATCACAGGCTCATCACCTCTTACTTCCAATGTCTTGACGACTCCAATGACAAGGGGCACCATGAGTAAATCTCCAATACTAGGTCAGTCAGGCAGCATGAACACCTGGACAGATAACTAGTGGGTGGCAGGAATCTCATCACCTACTTCTCGGCCTTGGATGTTAAAAGAGTTGACAGTTGACAATGTTGTTGGTTCAGGGCTTCTTAGATGCCCCTTGTGCCCTCACCCATTTTTTTCTTTTGGGCTTCCTAGGGTTCAATCATATTCATTTCATGCACTCCATAGCCTCCATACACTCCATAGCCATCTAGCCATTTCAATTCTTCATGGATCCATTTGGAACACACCTCCCCAGTAGGATGCTTTTGGTCCTCAAAAGCTTGTAAGAAAAGATGAAGAAACTTGTTTGCAACTTGGCTTTTCTCCTACCACCACTTAGATTTCCAAGAGATTTGTCCCTTGAGGCCCTGATAGCACAAGTTGTAGGTTGGGAAAGCCCGACCCAACCACCATGTGGCGACAACTAAGGGACACTTTACCCAATGTCACCTCGATGTGGAGTCCCGCACTTGGGGGTGACTAAGGTCCCTCCTAGGAGGCAATCCCAGAGACCCTAAGGGAAAAGGTAAGGGATGAAGGGAGGTCCAACAGGAGAACTCCCAGGAAGGTCAGAGTGATGGAGACAATAGATTGGTTGGTCTCGAGGTAAATGAATACTTCGAGTAAAGATGGTTGTCAGTTTTGTACCTACCCAAGACACAAGAAAAGACACTTTTCAACCAAGTATAGTAATGGATCCGCAAGTTAAGCTTGCTGATCCAACTAAAATATATCATTGCAAGTTAGTGATGGAAATCAACAATTACGATAGATCAGTAAATGTAAAAGTTCTATATTAGTTAGCAATGTCAGAAATAAAACTAGTAACCAATGTAGACCGAAAATAGCACTCCAAGACTGAATAAAGATGGATGTCATAAAATTAAATTTCTGCAGAAGTATATCAATACTTATGGCTATAGCATTCAATGAATTACAACAGAAAATCTGACCATCAAAAATTTCCAAAAACTAGCCCAATAGATGCACACCTAGGTTAGTAGGTTAAACTAGCGAAGTAAGAGGGTTAGTCTAGGGTTAGTTTAGCGAGATATTAGCGGTTAGAGGTTAGAGTTTAAAAGCAGCCTAATGGCTGTAAGAGTTAGTTTACTACAATAATAATTTTGGGAGAAAGAGGGCCTAAGGGAGGAAGAATCCCCAAGGCATCGAGATTGTTATCCAAAGAGACAACTTCAAACTTGGGGTATGTAGATTTACCAAGGCAACAATTTATTTCTCATGCAATGTAGAAAAATGACTAGTGCCTTTAAGAAGGGGTTAATGGAGTCAACAAAATATGAAGAAGCTAGATAGGCTACTTCCTTGGGGTGTAAGCCCTTTTTACTCCCTAAGGCAAGCTTCTCATAGCTAGGGTTTTAACTAGGGGTGTATGCAGTTATACTCCTCTTAGTAAACCCTTATGAAGCAATATTCCATTAGCAATAAAATGGTGGAAACACAAGTAGGGTGTATGCTCTTATACTCCCTACTTGGCTCAAGCAAGTAGAACCTTTAACTTGTACAAATGATAATACAATGAAATAAATGGCACCTTCAAGCATTAAAGGCAATAAAGCTAGACTAACCACCAAAAGCAATGAAGAAAGCCTTCAAAGGCTAGCGCAGCTCCATCAACCATATAGGAACATAGCTATGTAAACAAAGCCTGAGAGAGAACTAGCCAAAGGAAAATTTCAGTTCAAGTTCTCTCACAATGGAAAGTTATGTTATGAAAATGAGATCTTATGAATCTCATTTATACAAAATGTAGCTAACATGGTTGTCCCCTAGTGGAAAAACTTGACAGCAACAAAAACTGACAAGGTCACGAAAACTTGTCGGCTCGTAAAATCAGTGAAAAATTGAGGAAAATTGAGGAAAACTTCGGCAAACATTAAAAATACATAATTTATTCATTTTTTTCAAAATTTTAAACATTTTTTCAATATATAAAACAACAACAACATCAAAAAAAAAAAAAAAAAAAAAAAAAAAAAAAAAAACCGATACATCAAAGTTATTATTGAAAGTTTGAAACCAATACAATTTTTTTTCCAATTTACGATTTTTTTTTCCAATGTGAGTTTTACGATTTTTCGAGTTTTGCGAGTTTTTTCCAAAAAGCGGGGCACTCAAGAGCCAAAAAATGTGATTTTTGTTTTTAGAAAAAAATCGACAAAATTTGAAAAACTTTGATTTCCCGATTTTTCTTGATTAATGCGATTTCTTCTACTAGGGTTTGTCCACATAGTATTAGGGAGAAAACACAAGATTAGGGGTCAACAACTCTAATATTGCCCCTTTCAAGATAATATTTAAAAAATTCTCTTTAATTTTACTTTTACTGAAGAAAACCCTAAAACAAAGGTGACCTTATCCCTTGAAGGAGGACGTTTTTGGAAAATTGAGCAAGTCATTGAAGTTGGGCTGCAAAGTAGGGCCTCAAAAGGCCATGTGGGAATCATTCAGAGCCTCTCCACCCCTCAAAATGCCATTATTAAATTACTTTCGATTCATCATCAACCACCACATGCCCTAAGTGTGATGTCAAGCCCTAGGAGGGCGTTTTCCCCTTCTAGGCAAAATTAAGTTTTGCATGCCAAAGGGTGGGCTATGTCTATCAATTTGTCTCCTAGGCCTACAGAAAGAGAATCTCTACATCATCGCTGTGAATTTATGTCATCCATCTGTGGGTACCCTCATGGAGATAAACTAGGCTTGTTCTTCCAAAAGCGTCCACCAAGCACATAGAGACAAATGGATACACCCCTCAAGGATCTCAAGTCAAAGCATCATGATGAAAGAATCAAGTCAATAAAAGAGCCATTAAAAGCATACTAGGACTACATCCTTTACAGACATGTGCTTAAGAAACTAGATTTTTTACCAAGTTTGGTTGTGGGTGGGTTGGCATGGTACTTCTTTTCAATGGATCAAACCCTAAGTCTAGGAACAACCTATTTGAGTCATGTGAATGAAATAAATGAATGGATGGAATATTCAATGGGCATAGGGTTCATGATACATGAAGATTATAGTATCTCATTTATGGGTGCCTTTTTAGAAGGTGAGCTGTACCTATCTTGGATGTATTTTTTTCCAAGCCCATCAATATACTTTTATCTTTCTTCCTTTCTTTATTTTCTTTCAATATTAGCATAGAACAGTTGGGGCCACTTCCTTGGCGTGAGTGACCCGAGATATGAAACGATTATTACCCACAAGTTTTTTCACAGAGATGAGAAGGCTAGCTAGTGATGAGACCCCTTTTCAGTCATGCAAAGTATTACCAGTGTGATAATGCATAAATGAAACAATGTCATACTTGTTAGATACCCATGGGCGTGATAGGATGGCTTGTGATGAGACCCTATCCTCAAAACGATCCTTTAAAGCGTTTTATTCTTTTCCTTGGGTTCCTTATTTTTCTTGGGCTTTCATTGCTTTCGGGGATTAGGCGAAGCATCCGGAAGGTTCTTTCATTAGGATTTTATCTTTTTTCCATTAGAATCCCCTCTGGACCTTCAACCCTTCTTCCCATGAAATGAGGGAATGGTTCCTTCTAGGGTCAGTCTACCCCAAATCCCAAAGAGATGATGTCATGAGGGAAAATAATGATGAAAAGTAGTAAGAAATTATGGTGAGGTGCTTACGATGACTCATGGAACGTTTTGAAAACCAACCACCAATATTTAAACAAAGGTAAAAGGCATAGTTCCAGGCAGATGTTTCATGGCAAAAAAATAACCTTTGATATACAAGCTAGAATGCCTCAAGTATTAAAAAGATACCCACCATCATACGACTTATGCAGGTATGGAGCAAGACCAAGTCTGTGGTGGTTGCAAGCTAGTGTGGATGATGACCGAGTGTTGGGTCATTGTGGTGGCGATGCAGGTCTCTAGCTATGCAAAAGGATACTGCTGGTCACTTGATGTAGTCTCTCGGCCTCCATATCTGCAACACGGGGGCCTCGAGACATAATCTCCTTAGTTTTCCATATCTGCAACCTGAGGGCCTCGAGACATAATCTCCTTAGTTATCCACAAAATGGGGATAACAAGGCCAATTTCGATATTTCTTGCTGTTCTCTTCCAGTCACTTGGACCTTCTTCTGCAAAACTCTGTCCTCCAATTCTTCAAGTGCATTCAGTGCAAAATCTTCCACTGTAGGCAGACCCCGTTCTTTCTCTTCTGTAATATCCCCTCTTGGATTGCTGATTTGATTTGTGTTTTCTGCTGTTATGGGTAGTGACTATTTGGCTAAGGTGTTTCGTCAAACAGTTTGCTGTTGATGTGTATTTATGTGTTTACTGGTTTAGGATTTTTGTCAAACAGTTTGCAACATTCCATAATGCATTTGGCACAGAATATGTAACAGCAAGCAATTAAATTGACAATAGCTTAATCAAACAGCAAGAAATATGGCCAATCTGATTTGATTTATTAACATTCGAATCTGAACAATTACATTAGCAAACAACTCACAAATCTGGCTTGAAATACATTGGCAATTGATGGCACAACTTGCTGGAAGATGGAGACAATGTTTGGTGCTGTAATGACAGCTGAAAACCCCACGAACTACTATCCAAGATGACTTGGCCCCCTCAAAATCCCCACGACATCCAAGTGGAATACGGCATGCTCAAGGTGAATTCGGCCTCCAAGATGAAATCGACCTCTATAAAGGAACTCGGCCCCCCTCCAAACAACACGGTCTCCTCAATAAACTCGGCCTCCTCAAGAGATGCTATGGACTCCCAATAGATCATAGCCTCTGCAAAGGAACTCGGCCTCTATCCAAAGAATATGTTGCCTCCCCAAAGAGATTTGGCCTTCCCACTAAGAGAAAACGATCCCCACATAGAGAATATGGCTTCCCTAGAAGAGATGTGGCCTCCTATGGATGACTCGGCTACCACAAGAAGAATTCGGCCTCCTCTCAAAGGAATTGACCTCTGCAAGTAGAAAATATCCCTCCACAAGAAAATCGATCTCCTTCGAGGCAAACTCGTCTCCCACAGCAAAATAATCTATTGCAACTAGATGAAATTGATCTCCTCAAACCTAGTCTACTGCAAATAGACAAATCTACCTCCTCCAATGAATGCAAATGGAAAATTTGAGTAATCTTCCCTCCCAATCAGCTAGGGTGGAATCTTTCACCACCGAAAGCAATTCTTCTCTAGGGTTTTAACTCCCAAACCCTTAAACACTAAGCCACAAGAGCTCTCCAAGTTGAATAGGTAAAAATGATCAAGAATGATGAGAGAGGGTGCTCTTGTAATATTCCCTTCTAATCTTTTTTGGTAATTTTATCTCAGTTTGTAGTGTAGACTTCCGTCAACACTTAATGTTTGGTGTTTGGGTGTTTGTTAATGCCAAAGTATTAATAGCAGTTTACCGCTCCCTTAAAAATACATTTGACACCCAATAAAAATATAGGACAGCAAACTAAATTAACTAGATACACAATTCTGCTATGGTCTATGAAGAAACACCGTTACATGAGGATTTTAATGGCAATTTATGTATTAATAATTTGCAGCAGCTAATACACTGTTAAATGATCAGCAAATAGAATAGCAACCAAATGAAGAACCTGTTATATCTTTCTGAAGGCAAAATCTCCACAGGTATTGAGGCGAATGAGACTGTAAACAACTACCAAATGTGTCCACACCTCCAGCAGATAAAACCCACCACAAATACTGACTGTAATGCAGGAGAAATCGCCCAGCAATAGAGGAAGTAGCCCCCACAAAGTAACAACTCGACCCACACTCCCAAACTCGGCCAAAATAGCAGAAAAACGATCCAGCTCTATGGAGGATATGCCCAGATTTGAGATGCATGCTCAGCAGGGAGAAATATGTGGTTCCAAGTTCCAACAGAGGATATGATCCAGTAATAACAGAACTTGGCCTGGGTAAATAGATTCGATCCCCAACAGGACGAAACTGGTCTATGAAGAAACACCATTACATGAGGATTTTAATGGCAATTTATGTATTAATAATTTGCAGCAGCTAATACACTGTTAAATGATCAGCAAATAGAATAGCAACCAAATGAAGAACCTGTTATATTTTTCTGAAGGCAAAATCTCCACAGGTATTGAGGTGAATGAGACTGTAAACAACTACCAAATGTGTCCACACCTCCAGCAGATAAAACCTGCCACAAATACTGACTGTAATGCAGGAGAAATCGCCCAGCAATAGAGGAAGTAGCCCCCACAAAGTAACAACTCGACCCACACTCCCAAACTCGGCCAAAATAGCAGAAAAACGCTCCAGCTCTATGGAGGATATGCCCAGATTTGAGATGCATGCTCAGCAGGGGGAAATATGTGGTTCCAAGTTCCAACAGAGGATATGATCCAGTAGTAACAGAACTCGACCTGGGTAAATAGATTCGATCCCCAACAGGACGAAACTGTCCACAACTTGGCCCTCTACTCAGAAAATCACCCTTCTCAATCTATAGTTCGCCCCCAAGAGTAACTCGCCCCCAACCACAGAAATCGCTGCTCCAAATCACCAAAAATGCAAGCTGAAGATAAACTCGGCCTCTCCACAATAGCAACTCGACCCCCAATGAGAAATACTCAGCCGTCAACAAGAAAACTCAGCTGCAATAAAGAAACTCTGCCACTACTCAAGAAATCTCGACTACAAATGAAGCAAAGTAGGAAGATCTGAATGATCTCCTCTCAGTGACCAGCTAGGGTGGATAGTCTCATCACTGAAACCAATCTCAGAAAATTCTCCTAGGGTTTCTGTCCCAAGAGTTCAAAGCCACAAAGAGCTCTCTAAAAATTAATTTTAGAAATGACAAATGAATAATGCGAGAAAGGACGCCCTCATTCTCATTTTAACTCTTCGTTGACCCTTTTGGACTCTTTTACCCTTTTAATAAAGTAAAGTGATTCTATAAACTTAAAATCACTTTAAATACCCCTTTTTATAAACCCATTTTTAATGCGGGAAAGTGATTCATTGGATTTTATGACGTTCTCATATCCCAGAGTCCCTTTTTCATCATTCCAACCTCTAGATCTTTTCTCCCGTTTCCAATGAGCTATTACACGGAGGTATCCCCTCAGATAATATGATCCATATAATACCTTTAGTGTATTTAATTAAAGTATGCTTATTAATAACCCAAAATTACAGAAATCGTCGGACTGCCACAAAACTAAGAGCGAACTGTGCGGAAATGATCTTGACGATGAAAGATGGTGAATGGACTAGTCTGGGCCCCATATAACCCCTCCAAATCGCCCGAGCTCATTATTCATCTCATTTTACCCCTCTGGTCAAGCTAACAGAAGCTCATAAGGTCGCCTCCGACTATAAAGCAGAGGAATCCAAAAATGGAGACATTACAGTGCTCCCTTCCCAAAGATTACTTGTCCCGAAGCAATGCCATCACAAACTGGTGCTCCATTGACTGAACCAGACAGAAACTGAAAATGATACCAGGATCCCAAACCCCCCTGGAAGATGTGAAACATCCCCCACTCAATGTGTGGTCCTGCAAGGTATGGACATAAGTGGCCTTCTGAATACTGTTGATAAGTGTTGAAATTCTGAGGTCCTATGAGGCTGCCATCTAAGGTCTGTCCTTGACCTTAGTATGGCTCTAAGTTTCAACTGTATGGCTGTCTTCTTTGGCTGTTTT
>SNQJ01S0253894.1:0-12661 GCA_010110895.2 Picea sitchensis
GGTCTAGAGAAAAAATATTTTTCCGTGCTTAGAATACATTTCTTCTTTATCTGCAAATCCCTGCCAGAAATCCCAAGATTAAAATACTTATGTTTGGTAGAGTGAGCTTCAGACTGCTCTGGGTTGGCCACAACCTGGTGTCCATAAATATCTGAGCACGATGGTGGTTGGAAATCCTCAAAGAACAAATTCAAGTCAAAATGATATTCATCATAACTCTTAAGAGATGGCTGAAAATCATCAGGATTATACGGTGAAAAGTCATCCTCAAATGGATAGAATAAATTTATGACCATATCATCATCAAGCTTCCAATCATACAAATCATATGCGCATGAACACCATTCCTCCGAAGATGACAACTCAACCCTCTTTTCTTGAGAACTACCCTCAATGTCATAAATGGGATCTCTATAAAAAATGAATCATGCATTCCATCTACGTCTCTTGATCTATATGAAATCATCAATGTGTTGATCAACTGTGTCGGGGAAGTCCTCCATGGAATCATTTGCATCATTCAAACTAATCATTTATTCATATTTACGTGCAGGCGGAAAGTAAGGCTAAACAACCTCAACTTTTTCAAGCGAAAAAACAGAAACAAATGTCTCATCTGGATTCTCAACATGTTGTACTTCTTCATAATTATTATTTTTCTTCTTGGAAACTTTCTTCATGGATATGTTGGTCCCACGTCTCTTCATCATAAGAGTTTTAATTGTTAATGAGGAGTGCTTCATTTGATTTCTCTTCAAACAATCAAAAGGGAAAATTTCATCACTACCAAAGTCCTGCACTTCCTTGGATTCTTCCCCTTATTCATGGGCATGTTCTCCAAGTAGAAACCTAGATCTTGATTTCTCTAATACCTGGATGAGACAACTAATGAAGAGTTCATCCTTCTCATTTTTGATGACCCATTTTTAAAAGAAAAGATTGAAGAGTCTTGTAAACAAAGTGATGCTCTTGGGACAAGAGTTATTATTGAGAAAGATTTCTTGTTTTGGATGCAAAGAACTTATACACAACTTGATTAGTACATATTCATGAAGTATATTCAAATGAGAGACATATTTGAGAAATTGTAGCACAAGAGAAATTGTTGCAATAGGGTTTCCATCGTATTGACAACAATTATCTCTCCACTCCCGAGGAATATGATTTGGATACCCAGGTACATTCGTAATATTAATAAAATGACATCTCTCACAGAAATCCCATGGAACCATGGTTCCATTACCTTGAAAGACACCTCAACGGAAAAATCTGGTGAGCTCAAGGATCATTAAAGGAAAGAGGGTACTCTCCTCAATTGAGTGGCCAGATGAATTTGTATGAAGTTCATAAAAAATGTGAAAAAGGGAACTTCCATGAAATGGAGTCGCTAGGAAAGATAAGGGAAAGGATTTGGGAATAACTTGTCAAAGTGTCCTTAGGGCACGAAAGAGGATTCAAAATCCTCCCTGGAAACGACGCCAAAATGTTATCGCACAGAATTTAGGTTGGGAAAATCCCGACCCAAACTAAAAAAGTGGGACAAATGTAAGAGTATCTAGCCACTTTCACCTTAGATAGATACTCCCCTTGCTTTAATGATGATGAAAATTACCACAAGGGAGGAATCTTGGTAACCCTAGAGGGATTGAGATGGAAAGTGAAGTGATGGAAGGAGAAACCCCTCTAGGTCAAGTAAGGAAGTGGAAAATGGATTGGATAAGAGTCTTGTTGATAGGGGTAGGTTTCCAAAGTATAATGTACCTGCAAAAGAGTGTTATGCCTACGTGAGACAAGACAAAATATAGATATACAAGACATATAATCAAAGGGACAAGAAAGTGAAGCTTATTGTCCTATATTGCAGAAGTAAATAATAATATATATCGGCAAGTAAATGATAACAATGGCTTCAAAATATATTATCTATAAATGATAACAATGGCTTCAAAATATATCACCAAAATGATGCTAGAGACTAAGCTAGCAATTACCAGTTTAACTCTAGTGAAATAGAACAAGACTCTAGTGACAATAGAAGGTTGTTAGATGATGTTATCAGCAAGTTATTATGACAGCCAATTGGTTGTACACAACCTTTTCTACAACAACAAAATCCAACCAATGTTCCAAGTAAACCACCCAAAATATAGCCAACATCTAGTAGTTTAATTATAGTAGATTTCAAGCAAATTTAAATGGTAGAATAGTGAGTAAAAGAATGATTTTGAGTGAGTTTTTATGCAGCCCTAATGTCTGTGGCATAAATTTATAACAACAATAATAAATACTTAGCCAAGATAAACTCCCTAGGGGCTCAAGCAAGATAGGGTATATATTAATATAGAATTGAATCCACTTTAAACAAATGAGATATCTCGATAAAACATGTTTTCCAATGCAACCATTTTGTTTCTCCAATGCAATCTATGATTAGTGACTTAATCTATTAGATAATGGAATATTAGTTGTAAGAGTTGTATCCACTACTTCTCTAGTGGTGTAATACCTTTTATTCCCTAGAGAAAGAGAATCCAACAAAGGTAAGCCTAGGAGGGTGTAATCCATTTTACTCCTCCTAGCAACCCTTTGTACAATATATTATTCAAGACAATTATAATAGGATTAATTGGGTTTTATTCCCTTATACTCCTCCAATAGTTTTAGAAAACAATAGCATGAAATAAGAATAAATTACCAACAAAATGTAGAACATTCCTTACCAATTCCACAAGATAGCAAGATAAACCCTAGATTTGTGGTAGAATTTCAGTAAAACCCCGATAGATCTATAATTTTAGTTAAATTGAACACAAACAATTTGTTGCTATTCAAGAGATGAGAGAAAGTTTTTCTCCATAAATTAGAGAATTATATTAACAAAAATTAATATACATGAGCAACCGCCCTCAAAAAAGAAGAGAGGAGGTAGGAATATATAGAATTTCCAACATAGAAATTCTACTCAAAAAAAGCTAGAAATAGCTAAAATAGGGTGTCATAAGTTAAGGGAGACCATAGTTCGACCTAGACCACTAAAGATACATACACACTCATTAATGTCCACAAGAGTTAAGTGATGCTCATTATCTCACTTAACTGACAATAGAAGCAATTCCAACTCACTTAACTGACAAGAGAAGCAGCTCCAACTCACTTAATCAATTCAAATAGTAGTTACTAATAATAGTAACAACAAAAATCATTAATTAAGGAATAAATCTCACTCAAAGAGGAGATATTTGATAGAAAACTTAGGTGAAATAAAGTGTAAATGAATGTATTAACCAAGATTTAGGATTCTAATCTAGGTATAAACTAATGTAAGTTAGGATTATGCTCCAACAACCCCCCTTAAGCCTAACTGTAATGACAAAAATTTGAGTCCCAACAACTTCGCCATTTTAGGTACTCATTACATAAAAAAAATTCATGAAAAGAGGAAAGAGGAAAACCTCGCGGGAACCCCCAAAAAAAAAAAAAAGAGGAAAAAAAAAAAATGTTGAGTGGCCAAAAGTGACCTACCCAGTTGTCTCCACCACCCCAAGCATAACTCTCAGTTCTGAAAAATTTATTTCGAAGGACTTGGTGAATATGTCTACAACATCAGAGTGTGAATTTTGATCTGAACCAAGTGACATATAGAAATGTATGAGAAAAGGTTCTATAACTGTGGCTTGAGGAGCCCAAAAAACTCGCGGATCTAGTTCTTCTTGTATTCGCGAGATCACCGACTAGTTCACCCGCATTTTGCAGGGTTTTCTCTACCCAAGTTGGCAACCGAGTTGGCATCCATGACCTACTCCTCATCCTATGTATCAGACCTAAAAGGCTTCTCTTATGGTTGTTCTGAAGTGATCAAAGAAGTTTCTAACTCCTCCTCATCAATGACAACAAGCAGTTCCTTCGTCGTGGTCAAAAATCATGCTGATTCTTCTTTCTAACTTCACACTTCGGGAGCTAGAATGAAATTTTAGTGTGAGAGTCCAAAATTCTATATCTTTTGACACCTTCAGGATATCCAACAAATATGCATCAACACTTTGAGGCTCCAAAGCCTTCCTCTTATCCGTCGGATTGTGATCCCATGCTCGTGAACCAAAAATACTAAAGTGCTACACTTTCGGTTTATTACCGGTCCAACATTCAAAAAGGAGTGGTGCCTTTGAGTCATTTATGAGGAAATCAGTTCTGAATGTATGCTTCACAATTAATAGCTTCAGCCCATATCTTGGGAGATAATGATTTTGACTGTAGCATATAATTTTCCATCTCTTTTAAGGACCGTTTTTCCTCTCCACAACACCATTCTCGCTAGGGTGTATATGGCTCTGTGTGTTGTAGTTGTATACCGATTGAAGGTTGCGGGAATGGGCCCATAATGTCACTGTGAATCATCCCAAGTGGTGAATAATCTCTTTGTGCCTTCCTTTGTCAAAATTTTTCTCTGTATGCTTGCCAAGAATGCATCCTCGACATACACCGCTTGTGAATTTAATAACTGGGAATCCTTCTACCATGTTTTCCTTTGCCGAAGTTGCTGCAAATACCTATAGTTTAGATGGACAAATATTTCATGCCATAACCTTATGATATCATTATATTGTGGCATAAATACAGTGCTAATATATTTAGAACAAAGTGGAGAATAAAATACCAAACGAAACGTGGATCTCAAGTAATTCCATGTGCAAGGTGTGAGCCTGTGGAAATGTCAGCAATCACTGCAGAGTCCGAGTGAACTCCACCTTCCTTCCAGAGCCGTAATGAGTGAACTGATATATCAAGAGAATATTTTCAGATAGCGAGGGTACATGAAGCACATTCTGAATCCGCCCCCTTCAAGATCAACAATTAATTCTTCGCACAACTTTGCGGGTGTGGCATCTCCAAACTAAATTGGGGATCTAATGCTTTCTTCGATGGAGGAAAAATCATATTTTGATGCAGCCATATGGTTCGATGCACCTAAATCAAGGATCCAAGATGATGGAGTGGGTGTGACAGCCATTAAATCATGACCATCTCATGCCCTCCGCTCTATTATCATATTTCTTCTTTTCATTTTCAGGCACCGTGAAATTGTGTTGCTAGAATTGCTTAGCCATCTCATCGGATGCCTTCCTATGCAATTTCTTCTTCGTAGATGAAGTTCCTGTCAGAATGAAAAGTGTTATTTCCCTTCTTCCTCTTATCCCTCTTGTGGGCTCGTATCATTTCTCCGAAGATTGTGTGAATCTCCTTCTTTGATTCAAGAAATTTACCCGCTCCTTTTTCACTTTTCCAATCGCTTGAGCATCAAGAGTCACAAGTGATTGGTCTTCTTAACACTTGATGGCACCCATTTGACCAACTTAGCTTGATCTTGAGTCAATTATTCAATGAAATCATTCAATGGAGGCATTTTCCATTTTTCCTGAGTCAATCTAGATGCTTGAAAAGATGACACAAATACTGAATATTCAGGGCCTAGTTTTGAGAAAATTGAAAGGATGAGTTGTTCTTCCCTTCGCGGACTCCATGATGAATTAAGTTCGGAAGGAGGAGAGATTTTGAAATTGGTGAATAATTTCTTGCAGGTTGAAAATGAATTGACTCTAGGGTATATGAGTTCATTCTCCGCTTGATGCACTCTCATCAGATCCTCCTCATTGACAAGTCCTTCCAATGTGGTCCGTGCACTACACAACGGGAGTAGTGGCTCCACTGACATGAAAGAGGATATCTCTGAAAATTGATAGGCATATCAACCCAATTTCTTCATCTAATTTATTGAAATATTTTATCTTCTTCTCTCCGGCTGCAGCAGCTCTGCTTCTCCGCTCCTATCATAATTTGCAGAAAGCCCTTTTGCTTCTCGGGAGGAGTAGAGAGGTCTTTGCCTTCCATTCAAGTAATTGAAAGGGATTTAGAATGAGGTTTGTGGGCTGAGAGAGATGATCCATTTATTCTTTCTTCACCTCCTGATTATCTATACCTGCAAATAAAACCGAGTACAATCCACTAGATTCAATCTAGCTCGAATACCATGTAGAATTCTCAGAGAAACCTCGATAGATCTAGAATTCTAGTTAAATTGAACAAAAACAATTTGTTGATATTCAAGAGATGAGAGAATTTTTGCTCCATAAATCAGAGAATTATGTTAATAAAAATGAATATAAGGAGCAACCATCCTCAAAAAAGAAGAGAGGAGGTGAATATATAGAATTTCCAACATAGAAATTCTAGTAAAAAGCTAGAAATAGCTAAAATAGGTGTCATAAGTTAAGGGAGACCACATAGTTCGACCTAGAACACTAAAGATAAATGTCACACACTCATTAATTTCAATGAGAGTTAAGTGATGCTCATTATCTCACTTAACTCATTAAGAAGCAGCTCCAACTCACTTAACTCTGACTGGAAATAGTAGTAGTTACTAATAATAGTAACAACAAAAAACTATTAATTAAGGAATAAATATCTCACTCAAAGAGGAGGTGCATTCCCAATAATAGATGAGTTTTTTACATGGGGAGTTGGAACAAATCAAGGATAAATCAAGAATAAATCAAGAAAATCAAGAACCGAGAGTTGAGTCTTGATCTAAAATTAGCAATTTTCCCTAAAATCTAGGGATGAGGCACCCTTATTCTCTATGTGGCCAAATTAGGTGAAATAAAGTGTAAATTAATGTATTAACCAAGATCTAGGAGTCTAATATAGGTATAAACTAATGTAAGTTAGGATTATGCTCCAACAAGATTACCAAGTAAATTCCATCAACATGCAATAATAAGCCTCCAAGAAGGGTAGTGCACCACTTTAGCTCCATAATAGACCAATACACATCCAAAAATTTTCACAAGAGAGAGATATAGCTCAAATTCCCAAAGAGGGCAAAAATTTCAGCCAAGTATCTCTTATTCTCAAGTGAGAATGTTACGAAAATGAAATGTGAAACTACCTTTATTTATACTAGGTCATGTAAAATAAGTTTTTCCACTTAACTAGGGTAAAACAAAAAATAAGGAGGCTGACCTCCTTTATGTTTCCCCTTTACAACATAATTTCAATTTTACACAAATTTAACCCTAAAAAGATGATGTCATGCTCCTAGAGGGTGATGTTTTGGCACTTCTAGCAAGTCCTTGAGTTTTTAAAGGGGACATTGGGCCTCCAAAGGCCATGTTTCACCATGGAAAGTGTCTTCCTCTTCATCAACCATGCAAAATCATCATCAAACCTCACCACCATCAACAAAACCCTATCCCCAAGGTGACGTCAAGCCCAAAAGTGTGGTGTATGGAATCCAAAGGAAAATTGTTGGGAAAGTGAGGGATAGGTATCTTCCTTCAAGATGTCTTCTCTTGAATCCAAAGGAAAATTGTTGGGAAAGTGAGGGATAGGTATCTTCCTTCAAGATGTCTTCTCTTGAATCCAAAGGAAAATTCCATCATATTTTAGCTCCCAATGTGTGGGTCATGGCATCTAGTCTGTGGGATTCGTTCCCCAATGAATCCCCAAGCTAGGCTTGTTCCTTATAAAATTTCCACCGAGTAAGGTCCTGAAAAGACAAATGAGTGTGCCCTCCAAGGGTCTCCATTAAAATACATCATGGAAAGTAAAATCACATTTAATACAATATCCACCTAAACATGTGCATCAAAACTACCTTTTCAAATTAAACAAGTGCTCAAAGACCCTATGCAACTTGCCTAGTTTAGGTATGGGATGGTTTTCATCGTGACCTATTGGGTGAGTCATTCCTCAAGTCAAAGAGTGTTTCCTAGGTGGACCCTCTCTAATTCATGCAAAGAAGGTGAAATGGATTGGGTAAATTTTTTTGGCATGGGGTTCATGGCATACAAGGGTTCATATTGTCTCATTTATGGGTGCCTTGGTAGAGGGTGTGTTGCACTTTTTTTTTTAATGCAACCTTTTTCCAAGCCCGTTTATTTCCATTAATTAATTAATGGGTTTCCAGGTTGAAGCAAAAGTGGTACTTCTACCTAAGAATGAAAAAAATTTCCCACCTTGACTCTACCCTATTCACACTGTGCCTCCCCAAGTTGAAGACAATGTGTGAGACTTCTACCTAAGCATGAAAAACATTGCCCACACACACTCTACCTTGGTTGGAATTTTTAGACTATTATTTATTTTATGGGTCCCATTAGTTTCTTATGAGAGACATTTCATTGTCCTCAGGATCCCTGGGCGATTATCTACAAGGTTTATGATTTGATTTTATCTTTTTTCTAACTACAAGCCTCTGGGATTTCAACCTCTTCTTCCCATGAAATGAGGTACAATCCCTTCTTGGGAAGTACACCCGAAAATCCAAAAAGATGAGGAGACGAAAAGGATGAAGTGTAGAAAATAATAAGTATGATCAAGAATGGTACGATGACTCATCAATGAGACCTACCAATAGCAAACCTTTCCCCAAGGGTGACCACTTACTAGGGTGCAATGTCAACCACTAAGGTGAAACAAGACAATTGTGCATAATTTCCAAGAAAACGTTTTATAATCAAGAGCATCTTTTAATGCACCACATTCAAATAAATAAAGTATTAAAGTGACACTTACCACAATACCTAACTTATACCTCATGGAGGAAGACCCATTGTCTTACAGAAACAAGTTGATGTGGTGGATTCCATCATGATGAATCACATAAGTATGGTGGTGAAGTGGGTCTCTATATGTACAAGTGGGCATCACAACTCAATCCATCCCTCGGGACTCCATTTCTGCAACCTAACGGCCTCAAGACATCATCTCGTTACTTATCCCTAGAAATGGGGGATAACATTTGAATCCTACTCAGGGACATGTCATCGCCAAAAAGTGCATGGGAACTTCAACATCTCCTAGTTCGACCTATGCCTACACACACTAAAGAAAAAAAAACTGTAAAATATAGGGTGTCTCACTCACCCTTTGTTCATATAATCAAAATTCAAAACTTCAAAATTTGACAACTAATTCTAGAAAAGAAAATTTTGTACTTTTTTCATATAATATGATGAGAACAAAAGATGTAAATCAATAATGAAAGTAGAGTAAAATGAAAATCAGAAATGAAATGAAACTAAAATATCATGAGCAATCAAGATGGAAATGAAAGGAATCAAGATGACCTACCTACTTACTTGGGGCCCATGGCCCATGGTGATCAAATGTTGTGGATGTCAGGATAAATCATACAACCAATGCAACCAACTAATCATATCATCAAGGTATCTCCCCATGTGCTTAATTATGTAATACAATAAAGATAAGTCAAGAACATAATAATCATGAGCATAAATAGACATATAATCAATCATGAAATGATACTCATGGATATGGGTGGAAGGGAGGAAATCCTACTATAAAGAGAAACCACTAGCTTGATCATCCCGGAAGTCCTACCTAAATGAATAGACACAAGTCCAATCAATCCATCTTTGAAGAGGGCTACCATGGATAGACGACAGCTCGTCTTCATCTTCACTTAAAATATCATCGCTCCCTAAATGATGAGAGGAGATAATAGATCTCAAGGAAACTTGACAATTTCCCAGAGAAGAGGAAATGTGGTAAGAGATGGCCTTAGGTATAGAGAAAAACTATTTTACCGCACTTAGAATACATTGCTTATTTATATGCAAATCCCTGCCATAAATCCCAAGATGAAAATACTTTCATCTAGTAGCATGAGCTTCAGACTGCTATGGGATGGCCACGAGCTGGTGTCCATAAAACTCGGATCACGATGGTGGTTGGAAATCCTCATAGAAAAAATTTGAGTCAAAAGGATATTCATCATAACTCTTAAGGAATGGTTGAAAATCATCATGACTATATGGTTACAAGTCCTCCTCAAATGGATGGAATAAATTTATGACCAGATTATCATCAGGCTTCCAAGTGTCCAAATCATATGTGCATGAACACCAATCCTACGAATATGAAAACTAAACCCTCTTTTCTTGAGAACTACCCTCAATGTCGTAAATGGGATCTCTATAAAAAATGAATCCCACATCCCATCTATGTCTAATGGTTTGTATGAAATCATCGATGTGTTGATCTACCATGTTGGGTAATACCTCCACAAAATCATATGCATCATTCAGATTAATAATTTCTTCATATTTAAGTGCAGGAGGAAAGTAAGGTTGAACAACTTCATCTTTGTCAAGTGGAAAAATGGAAACTGATGTCTCATCCAGATTCGCAACATGTTGCACTTCTTTGTGATTCTTCTTTTTCTTCTTGGAAGATTTCTTCCTGGACATGTTGCTTCCACACCTCCTCATCATAAGGGGTTTAATTATTAATGGGGGGTGATTCATCTGATTTCTCTTCAAAGGATCAAAAGGGAAAATTTCATCACTACCAAGGTCATGTACTTCCTTGGAGTCTTCCCCTTCTTCATGGACTTATTCTCCAAGTAGAAACCTAGATATTGATTTCTCCAATCCCTCTTTGAGAAAAATAATGAAGAGTTAATCCTTCTAATTTTTGATGGCCCATTTGTCAAATAAAATATTGAAGAGTTCATCCTTCTCAGTTTTGATGGCTCATTTGTCAAATAAAAGATTGAAGAGTCTTGTAAATGAAGTGATTTTCTTGGGATGAGAGTTATTATTGAGAAAGACCGCTTGTTTTGGCTAGAAAGAACTCATAAAAAACTTGATTAGTACATATTCATGAAGTATTTTCAAATGAGAGACATATTTGAGAAATTGTAGAACGTGAGAAACTATCGTGGTAGTGTTTCCATCGTATTGAGGACAATTATCTCTCCACTCCCGAGGAATGTGATTTGGATACCCATGGACATTCATAATATCAATAAAAGGACATCTCTCATCGAAATCCCACAAAACCATGGTTCCATTACCTTAAAATAAACCTCAATGGAAAAATCCAGTGAGCTCAAGGCTCATTGAAGGAAAGAGGGTACTCTACTCAATGGATTCGCCAGATGAACTTGTATGAAGTTCATAAAAAATGTGAAAATTTGAAATTCTCTCAAATGGAGTCACTAGGCAAGCTAAGGGAAAGGATTTGGGAATAAATTTCCAAAGTGCTTTTAGGGCATGAAAGAGGAATCAAAATCGTCCCCTGCAACGACGCCAAAATGTTATTGCATAGATTGTAGGTTGGGAAAATCCTGACCCAATTTACAAAAGTGGGACAATTATGAGACTATATATCCACTGTCACCTTAGATAGATACTCCCCTCAATTTAGTGATGATGAAAATCACCACAAGGGGGGAATCTCGGTGACCCTAAGGGGATTGAAATGGAAATTGAAGAGATGGAAGGTAAAACCCTTATAGGTCATGTTATCCCCTAGCCCAGGGATACCTAAGGGTATCGCATCTCAAGGCCCACAAATACTAGACATGGAGTACTGAGAGGTAGACGACTTGAGCATGGCCCTGGAGGGCTCCTCTTTTCTTCAGTGCAATCCATTTATCACCATAATCAGTATCCATCCCACCAGCCTGGTCTTGAAGTAGCGGTTGGTATTTCTCCATGAGGTAATGATTATGGGTATCATGGTATGTATCACTCCAATTTTTGAAGTACTTGAATATGTTGTATTGAATCCTTCTTCATTTCATGACGTTTTCTTGGAAATTATGCTATTTTCCTTGTTCATACCTGGATGGGTGACATGGTTCCCTAGTAAGTTTATTTCCCTTTAGGATGGGTTTCCACCGGGTGGATCTGTGAAAATTCATCGTTCGTCTCTCCATACTTACCACTTTCCATATTTATTCCTTCCATCTCCCCTATCCTTGTTTGGGCATTGGGATTGGCTACGCTAGGAAGGGTTGTACCTTGCCTTATGGGAAGAAGGGGCTAAAGGCCCAGAGAGTAAAAATAGATGGCAAGAGTTAAAATCCAACGTTGAAACCTTTGAGATGCTTCACCCAGGGATTCCAAAGAAAGAAATGAAAATATTCTCAGTAAGAAAAGGGAACCCATAAGATACATAAACTCTCAAGGTACCAGTTGATAGGAGATCTCATCATTAGTTGGCCTATTATGACCATGGACATGTAGCGGTATGACACTACCACCTATCTAGTCACCAAAATAGGGTAGTGGCTATTGGTGGCATGGCCAAGAGAAAGTAGGCCTCATCACAAGACAACCTTCGCATTTCAGTGAAATGTTTGTGGATAACGATGTCACCTCTAGTCATCAATCCAAGGCAGTGGCCATCGAATTTTCCCTTGAAGCACAAAATCAAAATATCAAAAGAAGTAAAAGCTAAGAATAAAAGGCGATGAATGGGCTAGGAAACAATTGAATTTATGACAAGGTGCAACTCGCCCTCTACAAAATCACTCACAAGTAAGACTTACATTTCCCTATTATTACATTCACCGCATGCCCAAGCACTTACCCCATGCCACCTCATACACTTACATGACTTGGATTAGATCCCACCTGGGAAACACCCCAAACTTAAGGGAGGTTATCCCAATAGGACACTCTTGGACCTTCTCCAAACCTAACTTGTCAAATTGTGTAACGTCTTTGAGCATTTGTCTAGGTTAAAGGGGGTTTGATGCACATGTTTGGGTAATTTAATTATTGGATGTGATTTACATGCTATGATACCTGTGACTTATGAACCCCTGGAGGGCATACTTGTTGTTGCT
>SNQJ01S0253897.1:0-12660 GCA_010110895.2 Picea sitchensis
AACATTTTCTGCAGTGGAATCCTTACTTCTAAGCTTGATTGTGCCCTTTCCAATAATCTTGGCTGAGTTTTCATTCCCAAATGAAATTGATCCATCTGTTTCCTTTTTCAATGTCATAAACCTGTCTTTATCCCCTGCCATGTTCTTTGAGCATCCATTGTCAACATACCATCCATGTTTCTTGTGTTGAGATTGTAGAGCAAGATTTCATTCTTCAGTGTTGAATTGCGGTTCTTGATAATGACTATTGATAATCTTCTTTGGTTCCCTTGGAGGACCAATGAGTCTGTAATCTCTAGCTATATGTCCAAAGTTGTTTCACTTGTAATATTATACCTCATCACCTAATGATCCGAATCTACTGTAGCTTCTACTTTGTGCTTCATGAGATCTTTCTTGGATAACTATTTCTTGTATATCTCTCATCGTTACTTTTGTTATTGGTATTGGATCTACAATTCACAACTTTGTGCCCAAAATTATAACATGAATAACATGAACCAAGAAAAATATTTTGATACATGGGAGTGGAAGATATTCTAAATGTTGTTGCTCTTTTGAATCCTTCTTCTTCTTAAGGTCTTTCTGGCTGTTGCTGATGTTGACTTCTGAATCTTCTAGGTGGTGCATTGTTTCTATAATCTTTCCATTGAGTTTTCATGTCTTCTTCTTTCGAGGGACCTATGGAAGCTTCTGCATAGCTTCCTGGTTCTGCTTCTTATTTTGTCATTTTGGAGCTTGAAACTTTGTTTGTTTGTTTCCGATTGTATCCCGATCCATATCTTCTATAGTAAGGTATTTGACTCTTAATGATATTATCCAATATCCTGGTGTTGTTTTACTGCATGTCCTTCTTTTGAAGATATTTTCTTAGAGTGACTACCTCAACTTCCAAGCCTTCAATGGTCCCGTCTCTTTCTTCTAACTACCCTCTGAGTGCTTATTTAATCTTCTTGTCTTCTTCTTCCTGGAGTTTCAGATTCATGATTGTCTTCTTGACTTCTTTGGAGTTCTAAGATTATTCTTTCTTTGTTATTTCTTCCTTGAGTGGCTTGTTTTTCTACTTTTCTCTTTTGATAACTTATATGACACTCAACAATTCTTCTCTATAATCGAATTTTTCCCCTTCATATTCTTCTTTGGAGATTTCTTCATATGAGTCTTCTATTTCCATAAATAGTACCCTTTCTGTATCACTGTTGTTGACGTCATATTCCTCTGATGAGGAATTCTCTTCCCTGATGAAAAGTATTTTCTTTAAAAAATTATTTTTATTTATTCTACCCTTTTGAATTTGCTTAGGGTCATTTTCTTCTCCATTTATTTTCCTTTTATTATAAGGACATTTACTAGCAAAATGACCAACACCATCAAAATTAAAACAAATCAATGGAAACTTACCTTTGTATTTATCGGTTCCTAGTTTCAAACTTCTAATGAAGTTAGCCACTTCTTCATCTTCCTTTGAATCATCGTTGAAAATATAATATGAATTTTCCCTATGTTTATATTTCTTCTTTGTATTCCTGGATGCCTTGAATGTTTCTTCCTTCGTGACTGGAATTTCCTGCTCTATACTCATCTCATAAGCTATGAGTATTCCATGCAACACATCCATGGTTATTATATCTAGGTATGTTGTTTCTTCTAAAGTTGAAAATTTTGAATCAAACCTCATTGGTAGAGATCTTAATGCCTTTTTAACAATGACCTCTTACTTTATCTCATCTCATAGGATTTTGATACTGTTTACTATTTCTTCGACTCGTAAAAAGTAGGCTGCTATGTTTTCATTTTCATTCATCTTCAATTGTTCAAACTTAGCTCTGAAAATTTGAAGTTTAGCTTCCTTGACTTTCATATCTCCTTCGTAGATAGTCTTCAGTTTATCCCACATTTATTTTGCGGAACCACAATGCATAATATTGGTATGTATCTCCTGAGTGACACCATTCTCGATAGTGTTTCTATCCCTTGAATCATTATCTCCAAGCTTCTTTCCATTTCTATATGTCGGGGGAGTGACAGGTGCTTTGTATCCATCTACTACTAATAAGAAAACATCAAATCCTTGTTCTTATATATAATTTTTCATTATTCTTCTCCAAAAGGCATAGTTCTCCCCATCAAACTTTGGTACCCCAATCCTAGCATGATCAATGATCTCCTTCCAGTGGTTAGAATGCTTCTTGAAGGACCTACTATGATACCAATTGTTGGATTATTGAGAGGGGGGGGTGAATCAGTAATGAGAAATTAAAGAACTTTTAACCATGGTTTATTCTTCAATAATATTCAGCAGTTTATCATTAACATTCAATATATCATCAACAATATAATCATAAACAACATCACATCACAATAGATACACAGTACACCAGTATTTATGTGGAAACCCAACTGGGAGAAAACCAAAGAATGTGTTTCTTATATATTTATCAAAAGAAAACATTCATTGGAAGCACCAAATTTCGATTATCCAGCTACAACTGGAAGGAAGCTCCAACCCCCTATTCTCAGGCTCTAACCTGAAGGAAGATACAACTCCCTTATTCTATGGCTCCAACCAGAAGGAGGCTACAACCCCTTAGGTTCTTCGGCTACAACTGGAAGGTGGATACAACCACATTTACTTGCCCCATCCAATCATCCTGTAATATAAATGTAGACTCCTTGTCGCTATCACAAACTATGCCTCTGTCGCTTCCACTGTCACTGCCACTCTTTCTTTGTCATTGTCTTTGTCACTGTCTCTATTACTGTCACATCAACCTGTATCTACTCATCAACCAACTATACATGTACCATACCATGCATCAAGTGTATACCAATATACATACTATCTCATACATCAATCATGAACCAAAATATACATCAACAATGAATAGTGAATCATGAACTAGAGCATCAACCATGTAAAATCTGTGCCATATACCATATCATCAACCATATGCCTATCTGTACCATATCATCAATGAAGTATCTCAAAGAGCCTTTGCATGTCCCTCATGCATACATCACCATACAACATGGATATCCCTCAACCATATGCAATCAGCTCAAGGATGTGATCTATAAGAACCATAACAATGTTGTACCATACATAAGAGTTTTGGTCACTCAGCCAACTAATCAACATATACCATATCCAAGTACAATACCAACCATACCAAGAATTCCTCAWRAATCCACAACATCATAACTAAATCTAAGCATCAAAACAAAATAATAACCATACTAGAACTTATGTAGCTGAGTTGAACCTGTAGAATGTTGACTTGTGAACTTTCTTTCAAACTCTAGGGACCTGGTAGCAACATCCATTCAAARCTTCATTAGMTTTTCACATATATGTGACCTTATTTTCTACATCTCACAKATATCTTATCTTTCCTTCACTGCATCCCACGTACATTCRTGCCCTTCTAAACTGTAACCTATGGATACCTCAGAATCTAGGGTTTTCTGCAATCCTGAGACTTTCTTCTTCGAACTTCCTTTGCTACCTCAAAAAAAATCCGTTACAACCTTAGGAAGACCTCACTAGTTCACAAGATAGATAATTAATGAATGAGTGTATGAGTGTACTTGTGAATGACTCCTTGAGGTGTTTATATACTCTTGCTAGGTAACTCCTCTCCTTAAGTTAGGGCTTCTAGGGTTTTCTTGTTACAACAAATTTACCCCTTTGACCAAGACTTATAACAAGCTAGGGGCTTCTTATCCACTCTTTAGAGCTTCAAACTTTACAAGGCCATATCTCCCTAACCGTGAGGAAATACGTGGCATTCCATATATCACCGTAAATGGTAAAACAATTATTGTCGATCCATGAGTGAGTTACCTTCATTCGACAAGTATTGTCCATCCATGAGTGAGATGCCTTCATTTAATCCATCCTTCATGACCTAATTCCTCATTCAAATATGAGATCCTTAACTATGCTTAAGGGTTTATTGTAGACTTCTTCAAAGCATCTTCTCGTGAGGGCCATGCTTAGAGCTACGTCATAAGGGTACCACTTTGTAGATTTCTCCAAATACACCCATTACACCAGTTGACATCAATTCTTTCGATTGGGGCATGAACCACACAAAATTGGCATTTTTTCCACCCTTTGTCACTTGGCTTAAGGCCCAAGAGATATGAGAGAACCCCAACACAAACCACCAGTAGAAGTTAGAAAGGCCCTAGAAGCTACAAAGCTCAGTCATTTTTTTTTGAGGCCAACCAATCGCGAATGAATTGGATCTTGGTTGGATCCACATGCACACCCTATGCATCCATGATGTATCCCAAATATTGGATTGTATGCATGTTGAAGGAACACATCTCCAAGTTGGCATATAACTTGTGTTGTCGCAGGGTTCCCAATACCTACTGAATATGCTCCAAATTTTCCTCTCACGTTTTGTTGAATATGAGGATGTCATCCAAATATACAACCACAAAGGAGTTTGTGAATGGTTGTAATATATCATCCATCATCGGCATGAATGTGGCTATGGAATTAGTCAACAAGAAAGGCATGACCAACCACTCAAAGAGGCCTTCTTTGTACTTGAAGGTTGTCTTCCACACATCATTTTGCTCAATTGGTACTTTGTGGTAACTTGAATTTAGATCAATTTTACTGAAAATTTTGGCTCCCTTGAGTTGGTCGAGAAGATCATCAATCCGGGGAATTGGGTATCGACTCTTTATTGTGATCTTGTTCAGGGATCTGTAATCAATACAAAGTCGCCATGTTCTATCCTTATTCTATACTAGAACAATTGGGCTCCCACAAGGTGAGGAGTTAGGTCTTATGTGGCCCTTCAAAATTATCTCTTGGATCTAACATTTGATTTCTTCATTTTCCAGAACATAACGCCTGTATACAGGGTCATTAGGAAGAGGACCATCGGGTGTTAGATCTATTGGGTTCTTTACCTCACAGTGCATAGGAACCATAGTAGGTGAGGTGCCTATGTATTTGTACTCCTCGACTATTCCATCCACCTGTTTTTGTTGGGTAGAGAGACCTCGTGCAAAGGTTTTGGCGGTTGCAGTGACCTTTCAGTCACCTTCTGATCGAACCATATAGAGGAAAAATATCCCATTTTGAGAAACCACCTTTCTTCACTACTTCGCAAGGATCAAAGAGACCGCAGTATTTGGGATTTCCTTTGGTACCCTGTAGAGTTGATATCCCAAAGTAATAATGACACTACAAGGACTAGATTCATAAACAACATGATGTTTCCACATATATGGTTTTCCTAGCAAAAGAACGCAAACTTCAAGTGGGGAAACATCACACAATACCTTGTCTTTGAAGGGTTTGATGTCGTAGTGTAGGTGACATTGTTGGCTGACATGGATGTCCCATCCTTGGCTGAGCCAATAGATGGTGTATGGCTAAGGATGTTGTGTCATTTACAAGTTCAACCTCTTGAAACCATATGCTCAAATCAAGTTCTTTTGGCTACCATTGTCAATAATGAAATGGAGTGAGGTTCCCTTCAACCACATATGTGAGTGGCAAAGACGCTTCCCTTCTTCAGTATCCTCCAGTTCCTCTAGCTGGAATTTTGTGGTAGCGATGGTGACACTAGGTTCTGCATAAATGATTTGTATTCCCTTTTATAGCTTCAACATATGACCCTGGGGATTTCATATCCGAGTCAACATATGACCAAGGGGCTTGTAGTCCGAGTCAACATATGAACCTGGGGATTTCATATTCGAGTCAACATATGACCAAGGGGCTTGTAGTCTGAGTCAACATATGACCAAGGGGCTTGTAGTCTGAGTCAACATATGACCCTGGAGCTTTCATCTCAGCCAAAAATGATTTTTTAGAGTGACATTCATTAGTATTGTGCCAAGGGATTTTGTGGAACTTGCACCATTTTCCAATGTCCTTCTTGAGCTTCCTATTACCCTTCTTTGTTGGTGGATTGGGATGGTTATCATGGGGTTGGCCATCCTTACTATGTCATTTCACCTGGGATTTAGGGCCACCCTTACCATACTTTTGTTGTTGTGGATTTGCAGATCCGAACTCCCGCTTATTCTGGTGCTTGAATTTATGCTCGATTTTGACAACATATCGACAATTGGCTTCCAATGATGAGATTTATAGAAACTCCATTTTGGTTTGGATGTATCGGTGCAAAGCCCCATGGTATTTTAGGACCATATTCCATTTAGATTATTTAATATCCATCTTGGTGCACATGGTATGGAAAGTATTTGTGAACTTTGACACCATTTGGCCCCTCTCTTGGCTCAATGTGGTCCATCTCCTATACTGGTCATCATAATTTCCAATAGGATAATATTGTTCCTTAAGGGAATCAACAAAATCCACCCAAGTGGGTCTTGGCCCAAAAATTCCAGACTCATCCTTGACATGTTTCTCACAGTAAGTCTCCCACCATTTTCTGACACGGGGAAGAACCTTAAGGAGCGCGAAGGTGATATTTTCACTATTGGAAAAACTGTGGACATAGAAATAACCCTCTAGCCAATTTAACCATTTTTCCAAAGCATTGGAATCTATCTGGCCTTCAAATAAAGGAATATAAAAGTTAACGTGTACCTTGAAGGGCATCACTTCTCCGAATTTATTTTTGGTTGAAGGTACCTTCGTTGTTTCTGGCAATCGTCAAAGGATTTGGGGGAAACTGTCCATCATCTCATTCCTATATCACACTAGGGCTTCCTTGAGAAACAGTTTGAAAGGATCTCCTATCCCATCATCCCTATTTTCTTCAACCATGGAAGGTCGATTGGGTGCGCGAGAGCGGTTTTCCTCAATATATATGAGCTCGAGACGCAACTCTCTATACCCTGACCTCGTCGGGGACATGCACTAAGGATGACAAGGAGAAAACAATGTCGATACCACTGATCCATATTATTTTAGGAATGATATGAAAGAAGAGATATAACAAAGATATAAAAAAGAATTACACAGAGATATGGAAAGGAACACAACAATACAGTAAATCTCAGATTCTATTAATAACTATCTGAAATACAAAAGACTGTAAACTGCAAAATCACACAAGATAACTAGAATGGTGGTAGCTTATCTCTAAGAAGAGATGTGTCAACTATGTTCATTCAAAAGAATCTAGTTACAATGAGCCACCAAAGGCCTTTTTAACATAAATCATAAATGACAAAACCCTAAACATCCAAAAACCTAACCCTAGGAGATGAAGAGCCAAAAGTCATGTGGGCCTCGATGGGTTAAGTTGGTACGTCAACTTTTCGGGGTCGTAACTTTTGGATACGATCTCCATTTTAGGTGCACGATAGCCTCTTGGAAAGGTCTATACAAGGACTACACATGTTTCCATCAAAATTTGACTCCATCTACAATGAGACTATGGAGGGTAGAAAAAAAGGTTGTTTAGGGCCTCAAAATGGCCTCGAAAGTTTAGGACCCGAAAAGCTAGAAAAAAATGTCCAAATCGAAATTGGGATTTGAGCCAGTGGAATAGGTGGGTGGTCACCGATATCCACCTGGATAATTTATTCCCCCTTAGGAATCAATGGTATCCATTGCATCAAGTGGCTACATCAAATGAGGAAACTTCTGTTGAACTTGACTCTTGGTGAGCCATTTTCCCTAATGAAGAAACTGCCCTACTTTGATGACCCGATAGAGTTTGATAGTTTGTTTGCGGGTGTCCTTTGTCTTGGTATCCATGATTTGATCAAATTTCATCTCATTTTACCTATTTTTAAAAGCAGGGATAAAATAAATCCCTCTAATTATAGGACCATTATGATTAGCCCCATTTTAGCTAAGCTTTACAGAAGCATTTTGGAGAAGGAGATCGGTACATGGATATAAATCCATGGAAAAATAGCTAGAGGCTAGGATGATTTTAGAGGCCACCATGACATTGTGGAACACCTTGTTACATTTATGATCATTGCAAAGGAGTGTCATAATTATAAAATTGATCTCCTTTGTTGTTTCATTGATTTTAGAAAATATTTTGACACTGTGCTTGGGACTAACCTTTGGAATAGGTTAGAAGAAATTAAAGTCCATTTAGAGTTAAGAGTTGTTGCATTAAGTATATATGAGAAAGTTATTTCCAAGTTTAGGAACACTAAGGGTTGGTCGAAAGAAATTAACTGTAATATAAGAATCAAGAAAGGTTTTCCCCTATCCCCTACCCTTTTCAACATCTATATTGATAAGTTAGAAAATTGTTTGGAGGATGCAAGAGCCTGTGTTGGCCCGACTCTTGCTAGTATAGTCATCATCCTCCTTCTTTATGTTGATGATTATTTTCTTATGGTGAAGAGTCCCTATGACCTATAGAAGCAACTAATAATCATAAAGGAATTCTACTCTAGCATGGGCATGTCTGTGAACACTTAAAAAACAAAGGTTATGATAATTAATTAAAAAATGATCACCTACGATACTTTTGTTTATGAAAACAATAGCTCAGAGGAAGTTCCTTCATAGAAATATCTTCGAATTGATATCCACCACAAGCTCAATTGGAACTATAACATTAAAAAAGGATAATGGAGGGTGGAATGATTATTATGGGCTCAATTTTTTTTTTTTAATTAGTGGACCTTTGTCTTTGGGATAAAAAAAAACTCCTCTTTCACACTCTTGCCACTCTGGTTATCTTATATGGATGTGAAGTTTGGGGTTGTCATATATCTAGATTATCCTAGAGAAAGATAGAATAGATCCATTTTTTTTTTATAAATTGTAATCTCAAAATTAAGGGCAATACACCCTATCATGTCTTCATAGAAGCAATCATTTCCCCCACTAAGAGAATTGCTATGATTAGATACCTAACATACAATAATAAGATAAACAACATGGATGAAAAGAGGCTCCCCAAAATTGCTTCATGTTGATGTTTATGCCATTATTATAGTTATTTTCATTTCAATAGATAAGAGCAACATAAGAACAAGATCACTGAGAAATACACATTCACAAGAGACACAACATTTATCCCGGGAAACCCTCTAGGGGAATAAAACCCAACAAAAACTTCCTTATCATAAATTTCCAATACAATGTTCAAGAGATAACTCAAACCAATACAGATAGTTCTCTCCAAAAGATGTGCCACTCTTCTCCCTCTCTCCAACTGGTAAATTGCAACTTGCCTCTTAAGAATGAGCAAGTGAGTTGTGTGATAAAGTGAGGCACTAGCCTCTATATATATACAAGACTGGCATGTGTGAAGGGTCTTCACTGGTAGGGATGACCTCTCACTCTGGGTGGGTAAACCCATGTTTAATTTATTTCTAGGTCTCAATAATAACTACTGGGGCTGACTTCTCATTCTACCTATCTACCCAAATTTCTTCACAAGGGGGAAGAAAAGAGGAGTGGTGACGGTTATTATCCCGAGGTAACTTGTCAATGCGAAGAATTTCCAGAACAGATTCATCAGAAGGAAAAATTGGGGAAATGTAGTCGATCGCAGATGACAAGGAACTCAACCGTAATTGCATCGGGGAACTGTCGGGTGCCAATAGATGTTGGTCATCCGACGAGGGAGAAACAGATGGGATAAAAACGTATGATGTTTCGGTTGGACTAAGTGGCATGGTGTCACCTAGTGCATCGAATTCCAATGGACAAGGTACAATCCAAGGGTCAAATGATTCCAAAGATTGATAAGACGTGGTCGAAATCATATCAACGGTGGCAATATGATGTGTATTCGGTGGAAGTGGTGTAGGGAAGGTACCCATGAGGCTAGAATCTTTCAGTAAGCCAACACCAACACTTTCATACGTGATCTTGTGGTCTCCCAAGAAAGGAATATTGTTGGTAGCGGGAGCACGAGCATCGGTCGTGCAGAAATCCAACTGATCAACAATGACAATTTTTCCCTGATGAGGAAATTGGACACATCGAAAAACTGACAAGGCAACGACATTCATAGCATAAAACCAACTTCTTCCAAGTAACAAGTTGTAATCAAGGGGAGCATCGACCACCTCGACATCAACAGTAACAGTTTTGCCACCCAATTGGATGGGCATGGACTGTAAAATCCCATGGGGATGAAAACCTCACCCATCGAAGGTGTGTAACATCGTTGGGGATTTGTTGAGTGATGGTGATTTTAAACCTTTCCAACAGGCCAAAGACATGACACAAGTCGAGGCTCCCTCATCCAGAAGAGTTCGGTGGATTTGTTGGTTTTGAACAACAACATCAACTTGGAAAACAAGTTGGTGGGAGAGTCAAGACACATAATTATCCAGGATAAACATGATATGGTTGGATGACTCAGGATCAATAGCGCCAAGAGTGGCCAAGAGCGTTCTACATTGACTGGGGTAGTGTTGTAGAACTTCTAACGTAGACATAGCACATGGTGCTTGAGCCAAATCTTCAACAATGTTGTAGTTCTGGGCGACACGTGAACTATAATTAAAGGTAGCTTTACGTATAGTGCTCTTAGGAGGGCGTAAGAGAGAGTTGAACATGGGTTTCTCAATCTGAAGTGGTCCAGATGGAGGATTAACCGATGGAAGACTAACAGAGGACGATGATGGATCCGATAAATTACTGGTACCGTTAGTGTCTTTTCCTTTGTTAGGGTTACCTGGTGTGTCTTATGTCTTAGAGCGAGTGGTCAAATTAATCCCATTAAACATATAAATATGTGCACTCAACGAGGCCTCATCATTAGGATGGCTAGAACTACCCCCAAGAGAGGGATTTTCAGCAACCATGGATTGCTGCTGTGGAAAAGGCTGAGTAAGCACAGCAGGTTATGAATTTCCTTGGAAAATTTTGGCCACTTCATTGCGAAGTGGACATTTCGATTGAAGTGATCATCACCACAAATGATACACGGGAATTTTAGTTTCCGTTGTGGTTGCTTTTCGGTAGCAGATGTTTGATTTTTTGATTTATTTTTTGTCTTCTTCTTACCTCTGAATTGTTGTGAAGGGGCAGATTGAACTGCATTCACCTCAGAAATCTGAGTTTGAGGGGAGGTAGAGGAGAGTGTGGTCGATTGGGAAAAATATTGAGTTTTGATGGAACCGATAACACCATCCGCATGAGATGAGGATGACGGTTTAGATGGATCAGTATTAGCTCGAGCAACATTCGAAAGAAAATCATACAAAGTACCAGATTGGGAATAAACCAAATCTAAATACTGAGCCCGAGTGATGGCTTGTTCCTCAGTGAACGCGCCACCCATAGCGACATCATGAGTGATCGGGGGTAAAAGTGATTTAGTAAACCATTCCGCCAATAATATGTCAGGAATGATTGCCTTGATCATCCTTCATCGTCGCCTCCACTCATGAATATGGTCAGAGATATGCACAGAGTTAGTTTGACGAAGTGAGGTCAAGAGTTCAGTACCCGTCTCATAGTGAATAGGCAGTTGAAAGTGCGTGAGGAAAGATATGGTGAGGGAATTGAAATCATGAAAAGAAGCACGTGGTAGTTCAATATACCACTTTGCCACCGAGCTTGTAAGTGTTCACTAGAAAAGACACAAACGAATAGAATCATCCATGAGGGAGTTTGATGAACACCACAAATGGAAAGTCATCACATGGTTGTTTGGATCTTCGCCAGATTTTACGTCAAATTTTGGAATATCAGAAGGAAGTTTAGTTGGAATGACTGGCCAAACCGGTGAATGAAAAATAGTATCATTAGTTAACCGAGACAAGTCTGGGAGATCCAGAGTCGCAAGGAAAGGTAGCTGTCGGTTAATTTGTGGATGATACTGGTGCGGCATAGGAACACCAGTAGGACCATAAACTAGGTTAGGTGGATAGTTGTAACCAGTAGGTCCTCCTACATACGGTTGTTGCTGGCCAGGATAAATAGGATTCGATGATGGATGAGAAACATTGGCATAACTCGGTGGGGTCTGAGCATTATAGGCTGGGTGATTTATTTTCCCATGAGGAGGATAAACATTTTTCCCTTGAGAATGGTAAGGAGTAGATTTCGGAGGCGGATACACATTAGACCCATGAGGAGGATAAGACTATGGTCCCGGAGAACTCCAGGTGGTGTTTGGGATGCCACCTGGATAAGATTGTTTGTAAGATGTTCCGGAAGGAACATGATTGGATACTCCTCCTAGTGGGTTATTATACGAGTGTCCCCCAACGCGGGGTTGAGAAAAAGTTCCTCTTGAAGATACCCCCTAGATTTGTGAAGGGTTTCCAGCAAACGAAGGTGGCCCCCCTGCCAGCAGTGGATTTATGACTGGGGTATGACTGGAAAACGGAGGTTTCCCTCCTGAAGGAGCATGAAAAGGGGGCTGTCCCCAGGGAGGGGTAGGCCCGCCATGGAAAGGTAGTCCTCTAGGAGGGAAAGGTTCATTGGATGGTGGTTTCCCTCCAACCGGTTGTGTTGGGCTAGTAGAGGTCTGTATTCTCGGGTGAGCATATGTCCCAACAGGATCGTGTGGAACATGTGGGGCTGTAGAGTAAAATCTTGTAGAAACAGGGGTAGAGATTGAAGTGCTTTGGAGATGAGTAGAGGTGGTGAGTCCAACATTAGGATGGACTTGTGCTGGTGTAACAGTAGGGTTAATAACCTGATCGACTGGGTGATTCATGGTTTGACCGGATGGTCCTGTTTCACTAGGAGGGTCATGAGGATGAAAAGGCTGT
>SNQJ01S0253898.1:0-12782 GCA_010110895.2 Picea sitchensis
TCCTAAAACTTTTACAAAATCGGTTTATGCTTTATTTCAAATCAAAGGAACACTTGCAGGAAATGATATTATCATATCTATTGCTCCTACTCAGGATAATAATTATGTTAGTACTGAATGTGCTAACCGATTAGTGATTCCCGAGTCAAATATTATGGAAACGATTGATTCAATGGATGAAAAACAATATGACATAAGCAATTTACAACTTAGCATTGGAGACTATACGTTTATATCACAACTCCTCGTTAAATCTTTATTTTGTGATGATAGTGACATAGTGCTAGGTTCATCCTGGATGGAAGCACTAGGGTCCTTCATCCTAAATACGAAGAAGAAGTTTTCGACATTTTCATATAAGAAGAAAAAGATAACATTACAGGACTCTACATAGGAGTTAGATCCAGTAACGTCAGAAGACTTTAAATATATCTCTGTAATGTCCCCATTTCGGGACATTATAACATTATCGAGTGTTATGCCTACCAGAGTAGCGAGATAGGGGTGACAGAGAGTTCAGAAGATATTGAGGGGTTTTATTGGTCCCAACTTGCATCGTTCATCATCGGGATCCATTTTGCACAACTTGGCTTTGGTTCCGTTGCATTCCGACGATTTCCGTAATTTTGAGTTATTATGGGTCATATCTTAATTAAATTCACTAAGAAGGTCATAATGGGCACATTACTTGGAGAAACCTTTTAGTGTAATAGCTCATCGGAATCGGGAGGAAGAGCAATACATGATACGATGATGAGAAGTGACTTTCAGTGGCTGGAGAAGCCATAAGGATGGATAAATCACTTTTTAGAGGTAAAATAGTTAATTAATTAATTAATTAATTAATTAAGTGATTTAATCAAGGAATAATAAAATAAAGTAAAAGTCACTTGGAGGGACAAGGTCAACAACGAATTAGGGTTTCAGAAAGCTATAAAGGAAGGGTAAAGCAACCTAATTCATTATTATGTTATGATTTGATGTTGAGATATTTGCAGCGGAGGAGGAAATCGACCCCCTTGTTGTTTTGTGGATTTCTGGAGGAAACCACCACCATTGATCGGTTTCGGTGTTGAGAGACACAACCTAGCCTATTGGAGATACCATCTAGGTATTTCACCATGCATTACAGGTACCCAGTTCAGTGATTGCGTAGCTCAGCCAGTGAGGGCGCAAGGGTTAGAGAGAGGGTTTGTGTGGCCGCTTGAGACAGTTCAGTGTTTGGCCGATTCTTTCCAACCCATTAGAGAGCTAGCCAAGGCGCACCTATTGAGCCACTTGTCGTCAGTTTCCGACGGTGGAATTTTTCGGAAAGCAGAAAACAGTCATTTAGGGCGCAACTCTTGAGGAAGTACATTTGGGGTTCCAGGGGACATTCCAGAGAAGATTCGAGGAAACCCTTCCGACCCATTACAGAGGAGGCCAGGACCGTTTTGAGTCATACATCGTCAGATTCCCCCAGTGGAATCACTAAGGCGCACTCCCACAACCCAGGAGGTGAGCAAACCTCTAGGGGGTGACATCCGAAGTTTCAGAGGTCGGATCTTCAGTCCGATAGTGATCAGGATCAGTCTAGAGGCCATGGCACTTCTTTTGAGACAGTTTCCAGTCCATTCCGATGAGTATCGCCATCAGGGCGAGTTTTCCAGATTCTGCAACAGTTACTATGAGCTTCGAGACTGCTTTTTGTCGATCTATCCGTGCATGCACAGCTTCATTCTTCGGATCACGAGTATTTCTTGTTTGTTGATTTGTATTCTAGTGACGATCCATGAGATCTAATTGATGATTAGTATATCTGCTTCCAACTAATTATTGTATTTCCTGCTTTTTCCTCATTATATATATCAGTGAGCTGTGTTATCCTTCTTTCGCATGCATTATCTTTATACTGCTAGAACACTTAATGAATGAAACACACATGCGAAAATCACCAAGCATGTTCACACATTAACTCAAACGCATCTAGAAACCCCCAGAGTATCAGATTTCGGTGACAAAATCGTAGTTCAACAGTAGATATCTAGATCAGTCGGATGAAGGATATTTCAGTGGTATCTGAGCTTGTTTTCCTTCCAGCCTATGGGGAAAATCAGTGAGGAGTTACGTTAGATTATGTCCACTAAAATTCAGCAGTGATAACTTGCAGTTATACCTCCCGATGCAGTAGTAGAGAGAAAAGTTCAGATCAGATATGGAGGATAGCGTGAGGAATATTCATAATATGCTTGCACAGGGGCGACAACAGTTGCGGTAGGCTATGGAAATATTTCAAAACAATATAGGGATAAATGGGGTTAATGGTTCAAAGTGGAAACAAACAGGATAGAAAAGACATGATGATGAGTTTTCAAATTGTTTGAGACAGTATCGGGAGCTTGGTACGGAGTTTCATGCAGACATGTCATTCAAGGATTTTTGCACCATGAAACATCCTAAGTGGTATGAACCCCAACTATCAGGGGACAAGAAGGGGAAGGTGCACATTGTTGAGGTACACTATGACAGTGAGGATGAGGAGGTGCATGAGAATGCAACCATAGATGCCTATTTAGAGCAGTCAGATGAGGCTAGTGACTCCAACGCATCTGAGGGACAGTTGGATGGATAGGATGATAACGCATGTTCTTCATCTTCCCTACCAGGAAGTGTTGAGACTTCAACACTTCAACATAGTGATGACACTTGTGAGGATTCATATGTGTGGGCACTTGGACGTGATGAGATTAGGTGGTTGGATGAACAACCCTTGGGTATAGACATGGCTTCCAAGAAGTCATGTATGGAGGATGATGAGGTTTCTATGATGACAGTGACACATTCTTTATCTTCTCAGACACCTATGATAACCATGACACATGAGAATATCAGTGGAATTCCTGATATGGTGGAGGCGCCTTGTGTGAAGATTGTACACCAGGGACATATGGATTTGCAGACCCAAGAGGAGAAACATGATTTGGAGACAATTGACCTTACACATACCTACCAGTATGGGGAGAGGGAGTCACCTCTTTTGGAGATTCCATTGTTAGATCATGTTGTGGAGACTGACAGTTTGATAGGATACTTACTTCGAGGACCAGTCCACAGTGATGAGGGTGCACTCTGTATGGATCGGGATGACCATATCTCATGTCTAGACACATCCCTATGGGATCCAGGTGCATATGACATTAGCAGAGTGAGCGCACAGGAGGATACAATTGCCCATATAGGATACAATGCGATTCATATGGGGGTAGCAGTTGGTGATGGTGTGCAGTGACATACCAGAGGACTCAATAACATAGTTGACAGTTGGCAGTTTAGTGCCTTATCTTTTGAGTGTGTTGTTGGGGATTCCATTGTTGACACTAGTAGTGAGGGGCATGAGGTAGAACCTCAGCGGGACTGTGATCAGGAGTCACGACACTGGACATGACAATTGAGAGTTAGTGAGGACATGATCATGGCAACCACTAGATGCATGGATAATACACACACATTGGTGGCATCTTATTGTTGGAGGGCATCGATGGCACATGATAGTTCAGATGGGGAATTTGCCATGGATAACTTTCATACTCCCAGGGAAAGAGTAACTATGATGAGGGTCGACTACCAATAGTTATTGATGGACAAAGATTACCTATTGGAGGTTGGTGAGATGTATCGCAGGGCCCTGAGGGAGCAGGAGTTGGAGGTGGACCGACTCACTCATGAGTTGGTGAGCACACGAGGATTCTTGGAAGGCACACATACAACCCTTCAAGAATCAGAGTCCAGATTAGATGAGCTCCTTGAGGAGACTGGTCAGAGATACACTATATCTATCTCGGCAGAGAGTCAAATATGTTCCTCAGTTACATTGCTGGAGGATGTCAGGGTGTCATAGGGGCCACCATTCATGGGTAGTTCTGAGACAATCGGTCATACACATACACATGAGGATTCCAGAGCCAGGGGTAGTTACGATGACACTTTCATTTGTGTTCCAGGATTGGTTGATATCCACAGAGAGGTTGATCTGACAATACACCTTGGACATATGATGATGAGAGAGATGTACAGTGGGATTCGGGGGGACACATTGGATTGCAGGGAGGATACACACTTAGTGGAGCATGGAGATTCCTCTCCCTTGCAACAACGCATAGTTCTGGGAGATCACCTTCATAGTAGCAACAACTATTTGAGTGATGATGGAGGGAGAGTGATTGACCATCAGTTTGTGGAGTTATCTACTGTTGTACCCGATAGTTGGAGTTTGGACGATTATTCACCATGGGTGCTAGTGGATGAGCTTTTGGTCCAATCCTTGGGATTGACCAAAGCATATGATACTTTCCAGTCCTACAGTCGGTTACATATGTTTTTGTTAGTTTTTCCTGATGCTTTCATCATTGACAATAACATAGGGGGAGATAAACAGTGGCATGGGACATGGAGAGTTGGTAGGCCTAGATCCCCTGACAGGAGAGTCTTTATTGCATACAGCAGGATAGGGGTGGATCATCAAAGACTGACAGTTGAGACCTTGTGCGTGATGGTGAGTATCTTAGGCCATGGGATAGCAGATATCTCAGAGGGTGACACAGATTTAGATTCTCATTGGGATGAGGATGGAGGGCTTCCGACAGTTATCAGTATGACACTTGAGCAGTTAGTGGGGATTGGAAATGATGAACTTCCAATTTTGCCATGGGATCCGAGAGTCCATTTGGTTAGTGGGTTGTTTCATCTTATGATGGCCCAGGTTGCGCTAGAGAGCAACATACTTCACTATCAGATGGTTTTGAGAGGGCTTGCAGGGACTTGTTCTATGTGGCGAGTCAGGTTCTCCCTATTGATACTCATGATTGAGTATGGAGGTGGTTGGGCAGATGTTGATTCCACAGAGATACCTTTACAGGTTCAACTTATTGACAACAGGCCCAGTTTTCACAGGTATTTCAACATGAGGATCCAGGAGTGGGGGATCTATTATGTATACTTTGAGAAGATAGTCATGATCATAGTAGTGCAACGTCTGTGTGATGGTCCCTGTTAGAGGCTAGCATGGGACCCTAGGATTACAGGGCTAGGCATTTCATTGACTGATGGAGATGAGTAGATCTTTGCAGGGGGAAGTCACTTTGACTTTCCAGTGAGCTTCAGTATTGGGGGGAGCACGTCACTTGTTGGTGATTCGTTGAGGTCTTGTAGTACCTCACTATGGCAACATGTTCAGTTGGTGGAGGTCGTGTTGGGGTTGGTACGGTCTTGGAGGAGAGATTCATTTCTAGTTGAGACCGTGTGTTATTTGCAAGAGACTCATGGTGTTGATATGTTACAGGACTATATTTCACGAGGCATTGCAGTTCACATTCTGATATGGGATCCAGGGATTGGAGTGCTTGGTAGTTCAATGTTTGATAGAGTTGAGTTTCGAGTAGAGTGGTTGCTCGGGGAGTTGATTGAGATTCTTTGGCCATTGATCATTCTACTCATTAGGAGCATGTGGGTGTCATGCGTAGTGAGCACTTGGAGAGGCCACATCTTGAGGGGAGTCTACCTTGTGTCACATAGGTGGATATGGGACCCTAGTATCATATGTAGTTGGATTCAGTTATTGCTTGAGGACAAGCAACATTTTGGCAGGGAGGACTGTAATGTCCCCATTTTGGGACATTATAACATTACCGAGTGTTATGCCTACCAAAGTAGCCAGATAGGGGTAACAAAAAGTTCGAGAGATATTGAGGGGTTTTATTGGGTCCAACTTGCATTGTTCATCATCATGATCCATTCCACACAACTTGGCTTTGGTTCCGTTGCATTCCGACGATTTCCGTAATTTTGAGTTATTATGTGTCATATCTTAATTAAATTCACTAGGGTCATAATGGGCACATTACTTGGAGAAACCTCTTAGTGTAATAGCTCATTGGAATCGGGAGGAAGAGCAGTACAAGATAAGATGATGAGAAGGGACTTTCAGTGGCCGAAGAAGCCATAAGGATGGATAAATCACTTTTTAGAGGTAAAATGGTTAATTAATTAATTAATTACGTGATTTAATCAAGGAATAATAAAATAAAGTAAAAGTCACTTGGAGGGAAAATGTCAACAAAGAATTAGGGTTTCGGGAAGCTATAAAGTAAGGGTAAAACAACCTAATTCATTATTATGTTATGATTTGATGTTGAGATATTTGCATAGGAGGAGGAAATTGATCCCCTTGTTGTTTTGTGGATTACTGGAGGAAACCGCAACCATTGATCGGTTTCGGTGTTAAGAGACACACCCTAGCTTATCAGAGATACCATCTTGGTATTTCCCCGTGCATTACAGGTATCCAGTTTAGTGATTGCGTAGCTCAGCGAGTGAGGGCGCAAGAGTTAGAGAAAGGGTTTGTGTGGCGTCTTGAGACGGTTCAGTATTTCGCCGATTCCTTCCAACCCATTAGAGAGCTAGCCAAGGCGCACCTATTGAGCCACTTGTCGTCAGTTTCCAACGATGGAATCTTTCGGAAAGCAAAAACAGTCATTTAGGGTGCAACCCTTGAGGAAGTACATTTTGGGGTTCYAGGGGACATTCCGGAGAAGATTCGAGGATCCAACCCATTACAGAGGAGGCCAGGACAATCATTTCAAGTTATACATTGTCAGATTCCGCTAGTGGAATCACTAGGGYGCACTCCCACAACCCAGGAGGTGTGCAAACCCCCAGGGGGTGACATCCAGAGCTTCAGAGGTCAGATCTTTTGTCTGACAGTGATCAGGATCAGCCTAGAGGCCATGGCGCTTCTTTTGAGACAGTTTCCAGTCTATTCCGACGAGTATCGCCATCAGGGCGAGTTTTCCAGATTCTGCAGCAGTTACCGTGAGCTTCGAGATTGCTTTTTGTTGATCTATCCGTGCATGCACAGATCAACCTTCATTATTCGGATCATGAGTATTTCTTGTTAGTTGATTTGTATTCCAGTGACGATCCATGAGATCTAACTGATGATTAGTATATCTGCTTGCAACTTATTATTGTATTTCCTGCATTTCCCTCATTATATATATCAGTGAGCTGTGTTATCCTTCTTTCGCATGCATTATCTTTATATTGCTAAAACACTTAATGAATGAAACACACATGAGAAAATCACCAAGCATGTTCACACATTAACTCAAATGCATCTAGAAACCCCCCAGAGTATTAGATTTCGGTGACAAAACCGTAGTTCAACAATAGATATCCAGATGAGCTGGATTAGGGATATTTCAATCTCTAAGGTAATACTTCAAGAACATCAAAAATCAATGCAAAATATGCAAACACAAATTGATAAAATTATCACAGATAAAAATGAAGAAATTTCTCGCCTCAAGAATCATTATCAGAACTTGATCGCCCAAATTAAGAAGTTAAAAGGTGATAAGAAGTCACAACAAGAATCATTAAAGCAACTTACCAACAAGAATTCACCGATTGATAAAGAATGCAATGATTGATCCCATTGAAATAAATAAATCATCAACTGTAAAATTCCAAGTTGCAGAGAAAGGAACAAATGCAAGTCCAATTGAAGTCAGGACAACGTCAAATGTTGGAGTACAAACGATAGAAGCTCCAAGTGTACTCACTAATAAAAGTTTATCAGTTAACAAAGCAACATCAGTTAGTAAAGAAAATCAAGAAAACACTACGAGTACAATAAGGGAAAATCAGGCTACACGAACTCCTTATCGACATCCAAATCATAAGAGCAGATATCTTAACCAAACAGAGTATCAATATCATTTAGGACTAAAACACCAACTTATTTTCCTAAAAATATTGATGCCAACGCAAGTAAATCTCATGATATCAGTTCATCATGGAAGTGCAATGTTCCGCAAAAGATTGAATTAGGATGGTCGGATCATTTTTTAATTCAACAATTTTGCTCAACACTCAGAGGTTCATATCGTCTCGTATCGTCAACTACGACAACTCCCAGAACAATGAATGATGCGAAGACATTTCAACCCAAAGAAAAAGTCATCAAGCCTTTTCATCAATATGCTTTGAGGACAAAGCATTTTTAAGAGGAAGGCAATGTTAAGAACAAAATATATAATAATAAATATATTATAAAATAAAAATAAAAATAAATAATTAATAGTTAATGATTAATAATAAAGAGACACCTTCCTAATGCAAGGTCATGTCTCTTCATGAAGGGCACACCTGTGTGGGTATATAAGGCTTTCATTCTCATTGTAATCTAATATCTCATATTCATATACATTATTATATAATATATTATCCTTTATGGATTATAACCTGTTTTCCTACCTATATTGGGTATTTACTCTGTGAACTGGCTTGGTTCACCACAAAGACATCTCTGTAGAGCAAAAGGCTTTGGCATTATCTGTTACTATCTTTGAAGGCACACCAAATCTAGTTATTATCTTGTCTTCAAGGAAATCCATGACAACCTTTTCAGTTGCTGATTTGGTAGGGATGGCTTCAACCCACTTAGTAAAGTAATCTGTAGCTGTTATGACCCATGAATAACCATTACTTGAATTATCTTTAAATTTTCATATGAAGTCCAAACCCCATTGCTGAAAAGGTGCTTCAACCAYAACTAGTTGTAAAGGAAGGGCAACTAACTTTTTCTTTCCTGTGAAAAGATGACAAGACTCACAATTTCTTACAAATTGATGGATATATAAAAAAATGGTGGGCCAATAATACCCTGCTCTAAGGATTTTATGAGTTGTCTTAGYTGCATAATGACTGTTATCCCCCACTTTTAGGGATAAMTAGGAGATCATGTCTCGAGGCCCACAGGTCCTAGACATGGAGTACCGAGAGGCGGATCGACTTTAGCATGGCCCTGGAGGGCCCATCTTTTCTCCCTTTCAGCGCCTCTACCTTGCCAGCAACAACGACATCCATCACCATCGGCTTGGTCTTGTGTCAGAGATAATTCTTGCTCCATGAGGTAATGAGTCTGGGTATCATGGTATGTGTCACTCTGATCATCAAAACCTTTGAATATGTGCATTTGATTCCTTTAGTTTCTAACAAATGCTTGGATCTTATACTTGCTCACTTGACCATGTCTGGGGGGAATGACAAGATGCCCTAATAAGCCTGTGTCCATATGTTTTGGTTTGCCACTGGGGGGATTTCTGAAAATTCATCGTCCGCTCCCATCATAAGACACCACCTTTTAATCTTGTTTCCCGCTGATCTATCCCATTACACTTGTCCGAGCACTGGGTTGACCTATCATTTGAGGATTGAACCTTACCTCGTGGGAAGAAGGGGCTAAAGGCCCAGAAGGTAAAAGCAAGTTGGCAAAAGATAAAAGCCTAAAAATAGAACCTTGAGATGCTTTGCCCAGGGATCCTCGAGAAAGCAGTAAAGGGCTTCTCCACAAGAAACAAGAGGGAGCCAGCCTATTAGGTCCATGGGTATCTAGCAGTATGACACTACTAGCAACTAGTTACCACGCCATGGTAGTGACTTTTGGTTGCATGGCCAAGAGAAAGGGGATCTCATCACGAGTAAACCTTCTCATTTCTATGAAAGTACTTGTGGGTAAAGCTGCCACCACTGGTCACCACGCCAGGGCAGTGTCCCCTGATTAGCTTCTTGAAGAAAAAGCAATAAGAAAAAAGAATAAAAGGCATGAATTGGGCTTGGAAAAATTGCATCCAGGACAGGTGCAACTCGCCTTCTACAAAGGCACCCACAGGTAAAACTTTGCACTCCCTTGCTTTCACTACACCCATTGTCAGGACATCCCTTATCCACATCACCCACTTACATGGCTCAGATGAAGTCTCTTCCGGAAACTTTCCTCTTCTAGTGGACACTAGCCGAATAGGACGCCCTATCACTTTCCCCAAACTTGTATCGCAGGCTTGTATAATGTCTTTGAGCTTTTAACTGGGGTAATAGGGGTTTTATGCACGTGTTTAATAATATTGACGATGAGATGGGATTGACATTGCTATGAGCCCATGGAGGGCGTAGCTGTTGATGTGCAGGATCATGCTCGACGGACAGGTACCATGTTGGACAGGTACACATGGGGAGATGATCAGTTCGGTCCTCCATGGGGCTGAAGAGCCCACTAGATGGATGATGAGACCCCAGAAGGGGGCAAAGACAGGACAAAGGGGCTTGCACAGGAGAGAAGGAGGACATCTTGTAGAGGCACCCAGGAAGAGCTTGACCTACAGGGGTTGTGCCCTTTTTCAGTGGAACGTTGGCCTTGGAAGGCCTAGGACGCCACCCTTCATGACCATGGCATCACCTAGCAGCATGGACGTTTTGGGAGACAGCTGTGGCATTCTTGGCACATGTGGCAGGTTGGAGAAGCCCAAGGAGGGCTAACGTTTTGCTCCAGGATGCTCCATTTGCCCTAGAAAGGGCTAACGCCACCCTAAAAGGGGCATGACGTCTCTCGATTGCTTGATTAGGGTTTAATTTTAAGCATTTAATGTAAAACAATATGATTTTAGTATTTTGGCCTTGTCAACCTTTTTCATGACCTAAAATGTAAAATTAGGTCACGGTTTTGTATAAATTGAGGGTTTTAACCTTCATTTTTTCATCATCTCTCACTCACTGATTAGTGAGGTCTGAAATTTGTGCTACACTTGGAGTTCTTGGTTGAAATTGTGAGGCGCACTTGTTGAAGGAAGTCTTTTATTGGCATTTTTGGCATTTATCTTGGTGGAAGGTGTTACAACTAGGGTTTGCTACTTAATTTCTTGGTGAAATGTAAGTGAATTTCTGCAAAACTTCTTAATTGAATGGTTGTAGTGTTATTTCTTGCTTCTATTTGTTATAATTTGCTAAATAAACTCTAGGTGGCAAGCACACATTGTAGGTCCTTGTCTCATGTTCCTGTCAAGATTTTGAGCCATTTATTTAAGAGAGATAGAGCCTTGCCTTAGCAACTCTCTTTTCTTCCTCTTCCATGCTAGCCGTTTTTCTTATTGAGCTAAGAAGGAGAAAACGCATCAAGGCCTAGTTCCCCTACACCTTGTTGAGCCGATTTTCCCTAGGGTTTGCCTGGTAAAGCCTTGCTATAGCAACACATTGCCTGCAAAACCTCTTGTCTTGGTGTTATGCAATCTTTTGAGCTAGCACATTTGCCATTAAAGCTAAGGAAGGAGGAGAGAGCACTGAGGCCTAGTTCCCCTACACCAAAGTGAGCCTCTCTCCCTTAGGGTTTCATCCTTGAGGCCTTACCTTAGCTAGACCTTGCCCCTTGATTAATTTTGTGGGTTTGATTTCTAAGTCATATTCTTGAATCTTAGCAATCCATCTTCCCCTTGTGCCTAATCCTTCTGATTGAGATAATACATCTTTAATTGCCGAATTAGGAACATACCCAATTACTTTGGAATATCCAATGAAGACTCTGAAATGTTTAAGGGACTTCACCAAAACATATGCCTGTTTTCAAACATGGGATACTTCAACTCTGCATTCTACAAGGCCCTACTCATGTAAGCAATAGGCTGATCTTGGCCTTGGTCATTTTTCTGAAGCAAAACACCAACATTGGTATCTTCAGAGGCAAAGGAGAAAATTTGAAAGTCCTTGGAATAATCCAGACTTATGAGGACAAGAGCTTCATATATGGTGATTTTAATTTCGTTGAAGGCTTTCGTGCTTTCTTCATTCCACTCAAATTTGACATCTTTCTTAAGCAATTTATAGATTGGATTCACTATTTCTGCATAATTTGGGATGAATCTATGGACAAAATTTGTTTGGCCTAGGAACGATTGAAGAGCTTTCTTTGATATAGGCAAAGGGACTTTTTCAACTGCTTCAATCAACTCTTTCTGGGTCTAACTTGACCCCATCTTTAGAAATTATGTGGCCCAAAAGTTTCCCTTCTGTTACCCCAAAAAGTGTCTTGGCCGGATTTAAAGAAATTCCAAATTCTCTACATCTTTCAAAAACTTGCTTTAAATGACCACTGTGACTTTTCCCATCCTTTGAAAACACTGTTAAGTCATCTTGATAGATTTCAATGATCTTTCCAATCAATCCCCTAAAGTCATAATCCATAGCTCTTTGAAAAGTAGGTCCAACATTAGACAAGCCAAAAGACATTCTTAGATATTCAAAGGTACCCCATGGAGTAGTGAAAGTAGTTTTATGCCTATCCTCTTCCTTGATTTTGATCTGATTATAACCTGAAAACCCATCAAGCATTGAAATCATTTCGGAACTTGTTACCCTTTGTAGCAATGTTTCCATCTTAGGGAGGGATTAGTTATTCTTTGTACATGCAATGTTCAAGTTTCTGAAATCTATACATAACCTGATTTGACCATTTTTCTTCCTAGCTACAACCAAGTTTGAGCACCATGAAGAATGTCTAGTTTGGGCTATTATTCTAGTTGCTAGCATTTTCTGTAACTCCTGTTGGACCAAAGGAGCTAACTTGGGGTTAATTTGTCTCAACTTTTATCTAAAGGGATTAGACTCTTCCTTCAAAGGAATGACATGCTGAATTACATCCTCCCTATAGACCTTAAGCTCATCATAGGTGAAAGCCAAAACCTCCCTATATTCTTTTAGCAATTTAATAATTTCTCTCCTTTCTTCTATACGTGTGCCTTTTCCAACTTTCACCATCCTAGGCTCTTAATTAGTTCCTGTTGCCGCCTTATACACACCTGGGAGACGTGGAAGAAATCTTCAATCCACTCGGTGTGTCCTTGGGGGCAAGTGAGAGTTAAGGTGCTGTCACCTAATCCTCAACTCCTCCGTCTAGGCCAACTCCTAGAGAAGCCAAG
>SNQJ01S0253899.1:0-12660 GCA_010110895.2 Picea sitchensis
GTTAGCTGTCAAAAGAATATTCAGATACTTGAAAGGAACAATGGACTATGGCCTATGGTATCCTAGGAATCAAAATTTTCAACTATCAGTCTATTCAGATGCTGATTTGGCTAACTGCGTGGATGAAAGGAAAAACACGAGTGGAGGTGCATTCTTCTTAGGAGATTCCCTTGTATCATGGTTGAGCAAGAAGCAAGGTTCCATTTCCTTATCAACTACAGAAGCTGAATACATTGCAGCTGCCACTTGCTGTACCCAAGTATTGTGGATGATTCATACACTTGCAGACTTGGAGGTAAAATATACTGCATCGATCCCCATTCATTGTGATAATACCAGTGCAATTAGTGTGTCAAAGAATCATGTATTTCACTCCAAGACCAAGCATATACCCACCAAGTATCACTTCTTGAGAGAACAGGTAACCGACTCCGTGGTTTATGTGCATTATATTCCATCCAAAGATCAAATTGTTGATATCTTCACTAAACCACTTGCACAAGCTCAGTTTGAGTATCTATGCCAGAAGTTGGGCCTGACCCCATTATCAACTTAAGAGAGTCCATTATGTAAGGGGGAGTTTGTGTTGGTTGAATATCTAATACCTCTGAAAAGTACTGCAGCATCTCAGGGGGAGCATGTTGTCTTTAACATTGATGTCAAGGGGGGAGAAAAGGAGTGGTCCGGATGCTACAATTGGATATCTAAGTAGAACAATGCAGTTGTTCAGGGTTGTCATCAATGCCAAAGGGGGAGATTGTTGGCATGTTTATAGGTCGAGTGTTCTTTTCATTGATGGAAATATCAGAGTGTGCATCGATGGAAAAACAAGAACATTGTAAGCTCAGGAGACAAGGTCCAAGTCATCAAGACTCACAGAAGGATCAAAGGTCGAGGCCTTTGACACTTAGAGATTCTTCCAGGTCTGGAGGAAGCGTAAGCTCAGGAGAAGGAGTGACAATGGCCATTGGATCAGAGTCCAGGCAGGAGGAATGCGTAGAGGAGGATATTAGACCTCAACTGTCGATCAGAGTGCAAACAACCAACAACCGTTGGATCCAGAGATAAATGCATGAAGGTTAAGCCTTTGATGAGCATAGAAGAGTGGACCTGTCAAAGTCCCAAAGTCCTGAAGTAAGTAGGGACCATCCATCATCAAGACTAACAGGTGGCACACGATCCACAACTCTAGAGCAAACCACTTCGAAATTTTCTCAATTTGATATTTGAAATCCCCGAAGTCCGGAGAGCTGGAGTAAACGTCAGTCGTCGGATCAATTTCGAGTGGAAGGACATGATAAGCTAGAAAAGTTGCATCATAGAAATATCAAGCCATCGATCCAAGATCCTGATCGAGCGAACAACATTCACTCCAGATATAGAGATGAGAGGAGGTTACACTCCTGAATGTTTGAGATTTGAAATCCCAGGAATGCAAAGTTCTGTCAGCCGTTGGATCTGGAGATCAGACAATGATCGTTAGATTAGGGAGATCTACATCAACATACCACGTCAACAAGGACCCGTGGTAGACCAAGTCAGCAAGGACATGTGGTGTAATCAGAAAATGACAAGTGTCAAGTTGATTCAACATTTCTGGTATGTGGAAATCACAAATTCGAGTGACATGTGGCAGTTGCTCAACTCGTGACACGTCATCGAGTGACGCAAGAGTTACGTCACTCCGAGAGTTTTGCTTCATGATTTTTACCACCAGTAGATTCCCTAAGTCCCAAAGTCCCGAAGGCCGAAGTCCCGAAGCAGAGGATAGCCATTGGATTAAAGAGGACACGCGTCAGTGGATTGTCAACTCCAGGAAAAAGCAAAGGAAGAGGAAGGATGACAGAAAGTTGAGAGTTTAGATTGCCGAACCCTGAATACCTGAAGGGATTGTGATCGTTGATCCAAAAGGGACATGCGTCATTGGATCGTGGACTCTAGGTGAAATGCTCCGAGAGAAAACGAGAGTTTGAGAATTGAAAGTCTCGAAGGCCGGACTCACGGAGGAGATCCTGATCATAGATTAAGGAGGACAGGTGTTAGCAGATATTCCATTCTGGAAGAGATCCATTCAGCAGCAACAGGGTTCACTCACGTTCAAACAACCAACACACGAAGTCGTGATTTGATCATAACCATCAATTGAGGAATGTCACGGGCCATTGATCAGGCACGACAAAGTTCGCAAGCTCACGAAACACGAAGCGCTCGAATGCTTGGCCCATGGTCATAGCCAAGGTCACATTGGCGAAATTTAAGAGAGGAGCCTGCTTATTTCTAATCTCCACTTAGCAGATCGAGAGTTGGGAAAATTGAGGTGACTCACAACTGATCACCCGAAACATGAAATCGTGAAACGACTATTGGATAGGTGTAAGGTCACCGCTGATGGTCATGTGAAAGGAAGGGACTTACCTAGAAAAACTAGCGCCCATTGTGTAGTTTTTCTTAGAAAGGGAAAAGGCGCCAAGAGCATGAGCGCACAAAGGTTCTCTGGGGAATTTATAGAAACCAATGATTGTTTCTGCTAGATAATTCGAAGAGGCTTCAGGGTGATTGCCAGAGGAGATGAAGAGTCTTGAGGTAACTGCTAGTAGTATGAAGATTAATGATAGAGAAAATTGATCCCTGTTGATAAAAATATGAGACTTTTGAGTCTCTTTAGATCCCTCTAGCATCTTCTCCTTATGTTGGAGTGAATTTTCCAAGTTCTTCATGAGGTCTATCCTCTGAACCCAATCCTCCTCTCCAAACATCACTCCCTTCTCTGGTCCACAAAATTGAACTACTGGTCCTGCTCCCAAGGACTCTCTATACTCAACTTCTCTGAGTTCTGAGCTTTCAGTCTGTGCCTCTACTCCCTTGAAATCATTTGTCTAATAGGCCATTTATCCTTCCTCTTCAGTCTCCAACCATATCTACGATATTCATTGCTTTCCTGTAGCAGCTCCATAATTATATTGAGTCTCTCTTTTAACTTAGTAAATTCTCTATCAAACTCCTCTTGAATCATCCTTCTTTTGTCAATTGCTTTCGAATTTTCTCTCCTCTAGTTGTGGCTTCCCTTTAAACCTTTGACATGACCATCAGTGGCCATCTCCATCTCCTCTCTTGTGAACTTCTCCTAGTCCACTGTGAGCCACATCAATCCTATGCATCAAGTCTCCTCATTTGCTACCTACTACAAACTCAAGATTCTCTCCTGAGCTTGACCTCTTGGTATCCTTTTGGTTCTGTTTCCTAGAACCTCATGAGATTCTCTAATCCTCTCTAGCTTCTACACTTTTTCTCACCTTCCCTTGAGAACATCCACTTATCCTCTTCACTTACTTCCAATGTCAATTGGAAGTGTTTACATCACCCCTTGCTGTAAGGTTCTTTTGCCACAAGATTCTCCTTCACTTGAGAGCTCCACTTGATACCTCTTCCTTTGTCACAACTCTACTGGCTACCAATGGATGCTATCATTCCTTCTACCACTACCTGCTAATTAAAACTAACACTGTTAATTAAAACCAGAGATACAACATTTGACCCATACATTCAATATCTATTCTAAGATCTTGTCTCCTTTGCTTCTTGGTTGGAATGGCACAATTCTGCAATAATCTAGTAAGGAATTATATATCCAATTCCTTTTTCTGCCTGTCTGCAATCTGCAAGTTCCTCTACTGAACTTATCCTTTGCTTTTTATTTCTTACATAATTTCAAAGATCATTTAACTTGTTCTGAAACCAAAAATGAACTCTATTCATTTAAGGTATTCTATCTGCAATCAAATACACAGGAAAATTAAATTTCCCACTTTGATACAAAAAATGATGACCTCTCGGCCTTAATCCCACAATATGGCAGCCATTAAAATTTCTTGCTACTCATCAAACCCACAACAGGGTGTGCAAGGATCTCCACAAAACACTCTGTTTCTCTAATTAAACTCTATCACAACTTCAAGCTCAAGCTACCTTCAATTTCCTTATACTGACTCAAATTCCTTCTATAACAAAGCTACTCTATATCTCTCAGATTCACCAAATGATCTCATTCCTTGGAGAAGTTCATAGGAACTTCGCCTCTATTTTGTGCAAATTCTCCAGCTTTAACCTGTGTCTTCTAATCTATTGATCAAGCTCAAACCTCCTCAATGTACAAAGTTATGATCTCTGTATCATGCACTAGTTTCGATAGGTCCATTCACTAGCTCCCTTTCCATCGACACCCATTTCTTTGACCATGGAACCAAATCCCATAATCAAGCGCTAAAATCCCAAGCGCTTAACTTTCAAGAGCTCACGATACAAATCCCATAGGACCTTGGACTACAACCAAGGTATATATCATCAAGAACTTATCTTCTTATAGACCATTAGACTATTCCTGTTGGACCCTTGTTTTTGGAAGGTCTTAATACACAAAGATTCCAACACTCTAAACTCAAACTATGATGGACCTATGCCACTTCTTTGGAATCTGAACACTGATCAACGTTCATCCTCGACTTGCACATGGGACTTCAAACTGACAGTCAAGACTTAATATGGAGTTGAACAAACAATTGGGATTTTTTCTGGCTTAACGATTGGATCTAACGATTCTTGTGCATCTCCTCATGCTCCAACGATAACCACTCAATCTCAGACCTATGCCAATACTCAAAGCATCAAAATCCCTCTGTCAGAGTGTCTCTAGATTTAGAGCTTCGATGGTTGGAGTTTATGAACTCCAATGGGTCTAGCTCTGACAGATCTCTGCCAAGTTTCTCCCTCCAAAACCATTGATCTTGAACTCCGATGAAACTGAGTTCGAATAAACACTTTCCCTAATAAAACACTGCCACATGTCTTCATCCTTGTTCATTGATCTAGGCTATCCTGAATGGATCTGGATCGTTGGTTGGGACTTCTTGCTGTGGAACCTTTCCGACCATTTACCACTCTGGTAGCTGCTCCAATTATACACCACCACGTGCATTATTCAAGACTTGTTAAACTCCCTGCTCCGATCGAATCTGCACCATTGATCCAAGGTGATCAAGGGTCACAATTTAATATGTTTTTTCAAATTTGTCATGGCCCTAGTAAATCCTGATTTCTTCTTTATTGCAAATCGAATACTACTAGATTCAATTCTCTGCAATCCTTGCATGAAATTCATAGGAATTTTGTCTTCTCTTCATTCTCAATCGATAACTCATTTCATCTGCCCGATATTTCATTTAGAAGAAGTTATATTCGACGTCTCTCGTCCATGCATATTCCATTTTAACATGACACACACTTACAAGTAATATATATGTATCCAAACAATGATAGGAGGAATAAAAAGCTACTCCATTAAGCGCGTAACATAGTTCTAAACTCTATTTACCAACCACACATTCACTGTACAAAAATTATACAAGGCCTTTCCTACCTTCTTCGACTTGATTTACTTTTAATTGGCCTTTGCTTAGCCTTTCGGCCACACTTGGCCCTTTAATCACACTCTTCCTACTCTCTTCTCTCCATCTATATCTCAACCTCTAGTGCTTGTAGGATTACAAAATATACAAGGAAGAATAAACTTCTTGTTCTGTTCAGATCCACAAAATTTGCAACTATTCATAAAATCTCTCCTTATCCCTATGTTCTAGGTCTCCATTACCTTGAGATCTACTAAACTAAGCAGATTCGATTACAATTAATCTCAACTTAACAAACCCCTAACTTATAAAAGACTTCTAGAACTCAATAAAACATAGGATTTACATGAATTCAAGCTTAGGTAACCCACTCACTCAGTAAATTCAAAGACCCCCCAGGTCTACTCAAACAAGGTTGAATTTGGAGGAAAAAATGCTCGTGCATCACAATAACATATAAATTTGCATTACCTACTAACATTAAAACACACAATTTTTCCATGTCTCAATCCTAACCATGTTATTGATTGGGCTATGATTAAGGTGGAACTAGGGGAAGAGTTCTAGCGGGAACCCTCGTGTATGCTATAAAAGAATGTAACATTGCTTTGGAACTAAGCCATTTCTCAGGTAAAACTGCGATGGAAGCACTTTGGACCAAATGAGGCTATTTGGGAGATGGAGGATGCCACGAGAGAGGAATATCCATTCCTATTTTAGTTAATAAACTTTGATGCAATAAAACAACACCGAGGATAGTGTTATTCCAAGGGGGAGGGGATTTAATGTCTCATTTTCAACCCTCTAGAATAGTTTTAATTTAATCATGTTTAAATGTTTTTGCATGTACATTTTTATTACTATGCCTTATTCACACCATGAGGTAGACATGCCATGGTGATTTTGAACTTGTAAACATTTTTATTTTGTAGTTAATAAAAGAACCAAGATTGACTAAGCATGAGCAACTATAGGGGCTATGATACCACAAGAGGGGAAAGGTGAGGGGCTTTGAGGGCATTTTTACATGCCTAGAATCCTATGTGTCTTTTTCTATCCATCTTGCCATTATTGCAACCTTCACTCTTTTATGATATTGAGCCTAGCCTATATTCTAAATTGGAGATAAGAGAAGTGGATGAAAGTAACTCCGAGATCTAGGAAATCACCTTCTACATTCTTGGGAATTTGTTCCCCACATAATTAAAACAAACAAAAGTTGGTTTCTCTTACTTGCCATCTTCTACTCATGCAAAGAGGGGAAATTCAAATGGGAGGAGAGAGTTGTTTATTTTTGGAGAGGATAGAAGAGATAAAAACATAATTTTAGCTTAAAAAAAAGAAGGATACCATACCATGGGATTGAATAGCCCATGAAATGAGGACATTAGATCCCTACGAAGAGGACGAGAAAGAGAAAAATCCATAGATAAGATGATGTACAAAAAAATGCCAAATTGAATAGAGGGACATCATTACAATTCTTGAAGAAAGATTATCATAAATTGACCAAGAACCAAGAAAAAATATGATGTAGTTAAATCCGTAAATGGATAGCAATTTGGAATTTTCTATGCCCACATTGAAGGGCATCGAAGGGGAAAATTTATAAGGGACTATTGAGAAAAGAAGGAAGAACCCTCCCAATGTGGAGTAGGTATTGTGAGTGCCAAAGCTGGTATGATTAAATAACTCATTAGTTGGTTGATTGGTTGATATTTCATGTTTTTTGAGATTGAAATAATAACTTGAGCGAATCCTGATTTTTCTTCCTTTCCCTGGTGGTCTCATATCCTGGCTAGGGGGTGGTCTCCATAGAGGACTACTTACGACTGGGTGGAAAAGTGAACTATCCTAGTCAGTTGCTTGGTATTTAGTCTTCACAAAAGATAAGTGTCTCTTCATTTCTTGCTTTGAAAATTGTTATCAAGATATAAGCATAGTTCTATGTTTCTTATGGTTAAATGCATTATAAACTTTGTAGGATTAATAAGCAATTTTAATGTTATGAAAATATTTAACTATTTGAATATATAGATGTTACTGTGTTTTATCAATGAATACAATAAAACTCTTGTATGCATGTTAATTGATGGTTTACCAACAAGTATGATGACATAGATATGATCACTTATAGGAGGGAATTCCTGTAGGTATTTACGGGTTTAATTATGTAATATAATTGCATTTTTTTTAATAGGATTCTCTAGATAGCTTTAAAAAATGTTGGTGTATGCAATAATCAAAAGTTACTTGTGTCAAACCCATACGAGGAATTTTTTTTAAAGACAATGGCAAACCCATACGAGGACAAAAAAATTAAAGACAATAATTATATTATTATCCATAAGTGACTAAAAGTATCCAATAATTATATTATTGCCCATAAGTGACTAAAAGTATGAAATCATGTATAACAAATTAAAGGAGTGCACAAGGAATCTCTAAACTACAAACAAAAGTTATAAGCAAAAGAGAAATGTAGAACACGGAACATATATCAATATGAATGGATAATGTTTCTAACACCCTCACCCATTAATGGCTATGAAGTTGACGATGTAGCCTTTAATAGAAACTTAGTATATGTCCCGGAGCTTCATGGGCTGCTCAAAAGATCTAGTGTGAATCTAGCTATTGTATTTAAACCAAGGCCTTTATCTAGTTTTTGAAACATATCAAAAGGGAGACTAATAATATAATTATTTACACTCACAAAACATTATTCAATGTTATCATCTTGTCATAGTAGCTTGTTTTATGTACATGAGCATTGAATTCTCACTTTTAGACATTTTGATGCAAGGATTGCTTTGTGAATTAGGCGCTTGTGAAACATCTTTATTTTGATCAACTGCTGTGATTTTGAAGTTAGTCTTATTATTTCACGTTGTTTCACTTCTTCAATGAATCTTTTGTGCTTTTTTTTTGAATATTCTTTGCATTTCCTCTGAAACCAAATTGCATAGCTTATCACTATCTTCCTAAAGATTCAACATAATAGTGATGACATTTGATAAGCATAGAATTCAATAACTTCTCAACTCTTTCTACAAACTATAATTGGAGTGGGTTTTTGTAATTCACAAAGATGTAGTATGCCACACAATACTGGAATTCGTCTTTAAATAAACACATGTCTAATATACAAACTTGCTCTCATATTTCAAGTCTTTAAATAAACACATGTTTAATATAAACTTGCTGGATGTTAATCATCATCATCATATAAACTTGCTCTCATATTTCAATGATTGTTGTAACTCATTAATTTAGGACAGAGAAATTCAGAAAAAAAATTAGAAGCCCTCTTAAATTCATGAAGAACACTTTCACAAACCAGAATAAAAGAAGAAAATATTACAAGAGTAGCGAAAGGGAATTAATATTTGACTATTACATTTTATGGCCATAAATTTGCAATGAACAAAAAGATAGAAGGCATTGAAGAGGTGTCTCCAAGATAGTTGCAATGCTTGTATTTTCATTTCATTATGTATGAGCATGATAGTTGTAATGCATATATTTTCTTTTCATTCTATATGAGTCAGTGGTCACCCCACCATTTATTGATTGTTTCCCTAACAATTTTTATCTATACATACATACTTGATGAGAAATACTCTAAATGTAGAGCACAGATTCATTCATGGATATGTGAAGTGTCACTGGAATTGTATTCTCTATATTATGTGTGTGAATTTTTTCTTTGTCTTCCAATACTATGCATGTTCTAATTTTCATAGGCAACTTGACAATCCTGGTGAATCATACTTGTTTTTTTTCCCTAAAAATATTTTGTTTATATCTGAGAAGTATTTGGGGGTCCTCATATCTATTATATGTTCTTTCCTATATAAGTTTTTAATTTTTTAATATATGGGAAAATTACAACAAACCTTTTGTGGCAAAGCTTATATGTAACCATAAATAAACTCTATAAATGATATAACTAGAAATGTTCCTCTCGGACCAAAGAGAAAATCTCCTATCCTACCATCAAATAATAAACTCATCAAGGAATACCTATTTAATGGTGCATCGATTTAGATTTTGAAAGTGGTAAATCTAATCGGTTTGGTGACGAAAATATTGGTTGAGCATACATTGTTTATGTATTTCTTGCAAGACTTCAATCCAAAATCTTTCAAGTCCTTTGGTGTGATTTTTTTCATTTTCACGGTACCAGAATCATGTTCACATAATTAAAAACTTTGGTTGAATATTAGAGTACTTATATCAAATAGTGGAGGAGAGTACACCTCCAAAGAGTTTGATTACAAGGAAGAAGGGTTTACGAGGGAGATGATTGTGCCTTCCAACCACAATAGAATGAGGTTGTAGAGAGTAAAAATAGATCCATCATTGAGATTGCCAAGGCCATGATCAACGACATGGATTTCCTATGCATATTTGGGTAAAGGCACATAATACAACAATATATATATCAAATCAATTTCCTCATAGGATATTGAAGGAGAAAACAATGGAGGAGATGTTTACCAAATATAAACTTGAGGTATCGCATTTTTGTGTTTTTGGTTGTTCGATTTAAATTCATGTTCTCGATGAGAAAAGGTCTAACCTTGAATCTTCAAGTAACACATGTATTTTTGTTAGATACAATGAGACATCCAAGGCTTGTTGGTTATACATTCCAAATTAGAGGAAGATTGTGGTAATTAGGGACATGAAGTTTGATGAGGATGGATTATCCTCAAAGTCACTTGAGACTCCCACATAGATTGTAGAAGGTGAAAATCTGATTGTCCCATATTCAGATTGAAACAAAAGAAAAAATTAGATTCATAAATAAAAAAAAATTCTAACTAAGGGGGAAGCCTCATTACCTTCTAGTTCAATGAGGAAATTAATATGGTTCACTCAAACATTATGGGATGCATAGGGACAAGTGGGAGTGCCTAAATCTTCATTTCATGTGAGTAATCTTGCTAAAATGTTTCTTATATATGTTGCACTAATGGATTTTGTTCTTGAGATATAGCCTTATAGATTTGAGGAGGTAGACATAGAGAAGGTATGGTAATATGCCACAATGGAGGAGTATGGTGTCTGGGAGAGAATTCCAAAACTTACTGTAGAATTCACGATTCATTCCAAGCATGTAGTTGGTGGAATCATTTAAAGATAAGAGTCCAAAGGATTCTCTCGAAAAGGGAGTTGAATTTGATGAAATTTTAATTGTACTTTCCATAGGTTTTGAGTTGCATGGGTGAGATACCCATGTCTACAGTACGATGAAGGCCCTTTATGGGTTGTTGCATGCATCACGATCTTGGTATTTTAGGATTGACGAATTTTTACTCAAGTTGGGTTTTTCAAAGATATGTGCATATTTTAATATTTGGCTTTCATTTGATTACTCTGATTCTCTTGTATTTGTCCTATATATAGATGAGTTTATTGTTACAAGAATTTATAAACAACTCATGTTGTGGTGTGAGAAAAAAAATTGCTTTTGAGTTTGACATGAGGGACATTGGAATTTGGCAGGTTGTTGATGATATCTTCTTTGATCAAGGGAAGCACAACTTGAAAATTATGAACATATTTTGGAGTATAGAAGGGAGTGGTGGTATTTATTTACATTCCTTTATATTCACAAGTATTTGAAAACATTATGATGAATCCCCCAGTAGAGGGGAAGTTTGAGACGTAGAGAGAGTATCTTGGTTTGATGGAGAATGTTCATCACAAATAAGGAGTTCTAGTTTACTTGGTTTCTTCAACAATGTTCTCCATTGATTTCCAAAAAAATGAGTTGTTGATTTCCAAGCCATTGTCGAAGAGGCCAAAGTGGGAGAGAGTCTCACAGGGTACTTTTTCTTCATAGCCCACTTTTCATCTATTTTGTCACTTGGACTAGAAGGGTGTACTTGCTACATAAAGATATGTAATGTTACATACAAATATGTAGAGTGGGCGAGTTGGCACTTGTGGGTGCATAAACATATGTAGATTGGTTGAGTTGGAACTTGTGGGCATGTGACTATATACTTGATACATGTACAATGCTCCACATTTCGATGCATTCTTCATTTGTGGACCTATTCTATGGTTAGGGTTTTATCTTACTTGTGACTAACTTCTTTTCTTAATCCATAAAAGGAAGGAGGAGAATATAACCTCATTATATTATTAGCTAGCTTTATGAGAGATAAAGAAGAGTAATGTGAGAAGATATTGTAATAGCAAGGCTAGTTATTTATTTATTTTGGGTGAAGAGTAGTTGTGATAACTAGTTGAATTGGGTTTTGCATTTGCAACTTAGAGAAGATGATTTGTTGTAATGTAATAATATGTTATGTGTAATAGAAAGAGATAGGGAAATTAGGAAATTATCTATGCTTGGGTATTAGGCGAAGCGTTCAATAATCAAGCTAAGATCCTAGCTCTCTATAAAGGTTTGTTGATTTTTAAGGAGATGGGGATCAAACAAGTTTTTTTCTAGGAGATTACTCAATAATAATCCAACATAGGTATTACAAAACAATTCCAAGAGATGTTTTCCTATGAAATATCTTCATTAGAGTTCAAATTATATCTCGAAACTTTGAATTTATAAACTTTAATCAAGTTCCTAGGAAGCTCAATGTCTCAACTGACAAACATGCATATGAAGCAGTAAATTTGAACAATGGAATATGAAGGAAAAATGGGAGGGTCTTGGATCTTTGCCACATTCCATGAAATGATATAAATCCATTGATATTAGTAATGAAGTTGAGCCCTTGGGACAAGTGGTGATGATGGATGGCGATGGAATTAGAGTCCTTTAATTCCCCCATAGACAAAGTACATACTCATATCCCTTTAAATGAATGCATAGTTAATAACCCTGCAAGGATGGGATGGGTGGAAAGATGTAGGATATCTTCTCATCATGCCTAGAACTAGTTGTCTTTGATTGGAATGATAGTGTTCCTTGGTTCATGCCAAATAGGGGAATTTTGAGGTAAAAAATGGACCTCAAAACAAAAAATGTACTATCAAAATCAACTTTAAAAGAACCAGTAGGATTCAAGATGACGATATCAACCATAAGGGTAAATATGTTTTGAGGGAAAGGAAGAAAATTGTTTTTTTAATTCATAATTTCGACTTATATCCTTATAGATGTACTCGAATTTCAAGTCAACAATATGATTAAAAAAATAGTTTTCTTTCTTTCCCTTTGAAAATTCATAACTCTTATCTTATCATTTTAACTATTATTTTATTATCTTCCTTAGGAGGC
>SNQJ01S0253901.1:0-12660 GCA_010110895.2 Picea sitchensis
ATTGGGAGCCCTTGCTTCCCCCTCTTGGTACGAGTGATTTTGAGTCTCCTTCTGAATCTGATCTCGTTGTTTGTAGATCCTCAAGCTATCGTACTTGTGATTCTTCACTGATAGACTCTGCCAGTCCTGGCCAAAACCTCCATTGTGAAATGGAAAGTGGTCAGTTTAGTTCACCCTTTGGAACTGTCAACCCTCGTTTGCATGATTTCTCGAATTTTGAATTGCCTTTAGATGAGGCTATCCTTGAAGCCATGACTACGGTTTTTATATCATGGGAGGCCTTACACTGTGTCTTGTGTTTTCTTCCCTCTTGGGACACTTTCCAAGTTGACTATCTAAGAGACTCTTGGTCTGAGCCTAACAGTGGGCTCTACCTGAACCAGTTTAATACATGAGTTGTAGCCCCCAACGGGTCTTCTTTTAAGCCCTTTTTAGACCCTTTAAACATGAAAATATTATCTAGTGATCTTGTGGCATTTCATGCTCGTTAAACTGGAATTTGAAGTCACATCTATCCGACGGTAGTTTACCCCATTTTCAGTCCGAACGGTCAACTGTACGAACAAAGGTATACTCTAGAGGTTTTAGATCCCTAGAAGAGTACCCTCAGGTATAATTTTAACCTTTTTTTGGGCCTGAGGTACTAAATTTATGAAAAAGGAACCCCCACGAAGTCCTTAATTAAGATCTCTTCAGACTCAATAAAATTGAAAATATCGCCTAGTGACATTATTCTTTCACACTCATTATAATGGTCTAGGAGAACATTCCCAACAGAGTCCATAGTTAATCTTTTTTCAGACTCCTTAAAAATGAAAAAATGGCCAAGTGATCTTGTATTTATCACACTCGTTAAAATGGTTTTGAATAGATGTCTTGTCGGTGCTAGTTTACCTCTTTTTCGAACCGACTAGACTACCTTTGAAAAAGCTACCCCATTGGAGTCTCCTTTTACATTTTTTTAGACTCTCTAAATATGAAAAACTGTCGAGCTTACCTTCTCTGGGCTCGTTAAAATTACATTGAAGGACGTTACCATTGTGTGTTTTGTTAACCGCGTTTGCATACCTACGTATTTGGCCTAATGTTGGCTCCATGTTGCTCTCAACTGAACCATCTAAATCATGCCTTATATGCAAGCCCTGTAGCACTTTGCCTCTGCATCCTGATACCTTTGGCCCTAGGAGGGGTTTTTCCCGAGTGTCCTTACTTTGAACATAAGTCTTGTCCTTGCACCTTGAACTTGCATGTTTGAAAAACTCATCCCTCCTTTGTAACATAACATTCTTTTATTCTTTTTTCAAAATGATTGAAAAAGACAAAAACAAATAAAAAAATCAAATATACCCCAAAAAGAGGAAGGGGAAAGTATTTTCTTTGTATTGGTAGCACAATGAGTCACCCTTGGATAAAGCACATCTTTCCGTTTGTTCTTCAAACAGTGGGATTTAATATGACCTTAGGAAGTGGTTCTCGCTACATAGAGTTGTGTCCTCCTCCATTTGGTTATTCTTCCAAACATATGGAGAGTTTGCGTCACCTCCTGCCTCGTGAACTTATGTCAATGCCATGCTGCATGAGTCTCATCATTTGTCGTGCTATTATCCAAGGGAATGTTTTACCAAGCCTGAGTCCGCCCCTCTACAGTTTGCCTCTTTCCCTCATGCCCGACCATCCCGAAAGTCCAATCAAGTCTTTGTTTGAAATCAATGAAGCCTTCTCTAATCATCAAGATTCTCTATTCCATGACTGATGAGCTATTGAAGACCTCTGGGTAGTGAAATTGTACACTCATATTACACTCCTACCCGAGTTTTGAAGATTTTGAAGTTTTTGATCGAGCTCTGAAGACCTCATCTCTAGCCATCAGACCTTATCAGCTTCTAGAAGATGGATACTATACATGTATATATTTTTGATTTTGAGATGTAGATCCATTGTGTATTTCTCGTGGCTACACTTTATATAGTTATAAGACATGGATCTACAATGTATTTGATTGGTAGCCATGATTTTATTTCATCTCGAGCATGGGTATGCCTGCCTCAGTGAGACAATTTTCATTTTGCAGATGGCACCTCCTGATTTCTAGTTCCTGGGCTCACTTGTTTGGAACATTGGTAAATATTGATAATGTATTTTGACCATCATATGCTTTTCTAACCTCACGCATTAGGGGGCATTTGTTATAACCCTAATTTTCACCAAACATTCTTACCTGGCATCAGGCCATCTCATATTCCTTCTTTTCCAAACCACTATTGAACAAATCTTCTAAAAAAACCATTTTTAAAGGCCCACACACCCTGCTCCACTACAACCCGCGTGTATCTACAATGTCCATGCTAGTTGACCCACTACAACCCGCGTGGACCTTCAGAAGCACGCAAAAAGGAAAGTTGTTGATGGAACACACAACTTTGGGTAAGTTAACTAAACCTTTCGGCCATGCATGGTTAGTCATTTGAACAAATACCTAACTCCTTCTAGCCTATAAAAGAAGGGGTAGGGGTCCCATTTGAAAGGAGGGGAAACAAAGTAAAGAAACTCTACCTGAATTCGTATTCCCTTTTGCCCAAGATTTTGCAACCATTTTGTGATTTCAACGAAGAAGAGAAGCAAGTGTGTTAGCAGTTGGTGCACGGTAAAAGAGGAGCCCAGGACCAGATTCGTGGAGCAGTGGTCGGCTTCATCATTGTAAGTTTCTTTAGTGAAGTTAATAATAAAGAAGTACTTTTCCCGTCCCACCTCATTCATTATTTATTGCGTACATGTTAATTAAATCTCTAACCCATTAATCTGTAGATCAAATGCATGTGGAGTTCTTTGTTTTTCTTTTTTGAATGCAAGTCAGCCTTGGGAGGAGAGTTGTAGTCAAAGAGTGACCAAGCGTGAAGAGGGATCGATATCAAACGCCAGAAATAAGGTATGTTCACTTGATCTTCTTAACTTTGTATTTGCTTAAGAATAATGGGGATTAGGTCTGGGATGATGGTAGAAAGTAGAAATCTTTAGGTCTTTTCTGCATGCATGATAAAACCCTAAGTGCTAGTCCATAGGGGGATTTCCCACTCACAACATCAAGGTGAGTGAAGCACTTGTACACAAACTTCGTCAAGAATAGTGGGGTTAAACAATAGCAAAGTCAAAAATAACTATGAAGTGTGCCAATATACTTCATTAAAGTTTCATATGAATACAAAGGAATGTTTAATGCAAGATCTTTATTCCTAAATTATTTTGTGAAATTTTGTATAGTTTGACCTTTACTTTGTCTTAAATTTTCCATTCCATCATTGATTTATGTAAATAACCCAATGGAAAAAATGTCTTCCTTATAATTGATTGAAATTCTGACCATGAGGAAAGAAACTTACCACTTATTTCCTAAAGTTTTCTCTCCCACCATACGCGAGCGGTGCCTTCCAACCGAAGAGAATCTAGTTGCACTTTAACTTACTCTTCATAAATCTGTTGAACATGACAATATACTTCAACCTATCGGATCCAATTATATATGTTTTCAGGATAAGAATCTCCATTAAACATAGGTAAATAAAATTGTACATCAACATTTAACAATGGTTTCTTAAAAGACTCTTTATGGTTAGAATGATGAGAATGACGAGAATGCTCAGGGGAAGAAGAAACACAAATTGACAGTGAAGATGGAGGCTCTGGAGGGTCTCCTTCAACCTCTTGATTTATTGAAGAATCATCATCAGCTTGTGCTTCCTTTTTCTTTCCTTCCATATTCATCCTCTTCACGTAGCATCCATACATTCGTTCGACCATATATGACATGCAATAAAATACCATAAGGAATTTTTTCTCTTATTCATCAAGCTTGTCCTCTTCTTCCATTTTCTTCCTTCATGATGCATGACCAACTTTGGTATTGAAAGTATTAATATTTCCTTCACCCTACTTATGCTTGGCCCTAGTAATCATTCACACTCAACAATTCACATCAAAGATGACTACTCTAATACCAACATGATCCAGGATCTTTTCATCGAAGTGACTTATAAAGAATTGTATTAAATGAGCATAAATTAAAGTGCAACATTAAAGAAGGAAAATCTAAATAATTAAGAGACATAAGCATCAACTCTTAACACAAAAACTTGATAACGGAGTTCGTCCCTGGTGCACTACTTCTCCGGGTCTTTCTCTCAAATGGGTAGGCCTTTTTATTAACTCAACAAAATAATTTGGCAGAATACATAAGTATACCTCATTCTGGAATTAATCTACAAAATATTTTCTCAGATCAGAAAATAGGAAACACCATTGAATTCATGGTAGCAAATTACCCAAAAATGATTGTCTCCATGCCTCAATCTGACTCTGGCACTCCTAGGCCCTTGAAAAATCTCATCTTGATTTCTTTTCTTTCTTTCTTTATTTAATTCTCTGTACTGGTGTCTTGGTTCCCGTGCCTAGACGTACTATCATGCACCCTTCTTCCTTCCGTCCATGGGAAGACTTGAATTTTAAAGAAAAAATTGGGTGGACTACACAAGTCGGTCCATTTTATCAGTAAAGTGAAGGAAAAGCTCATGGGGAGAATCTCTTTTCCATTGATTTCAAAGATGAAGAATTTGCAAACAGAGGAAGAATTGTAGATAGAAGGAAATTTGTAGATAGGGGGAGTATCATAATTGACTAAGGGTTTCCATCAATGACAAAGGGATACATTGTTGAAAATATTGTTTTCATTTATGTGAAAGACAAGGGGATCCTACATATTTCCAATATAAATGTTACAATCCTATATATTTCCAAGACAAAGATTACAAGATGGATATTTTTGAAAGTATTAATTTTGGACTTTTGATGGTCAGTTTGGATACCCTATCATTGAAGGAATTTTTACCCTACACGCCTATCTTAAATGGGATCAAAAGTTATATGGTTGGAAATATTATTCCAATACCTTTCCAATGGTATATGGAATTCCCTCTAAATCTATAGGAATGAGAAGATATGGATTTTACCATGTTGGTGTTATGCTGAAATCAACATGACATGTGTTGCATCCTGTGTGTGCCATGTACACTGTATGAATGATGACTTCATCCGTATTGATGTTGACATCAGTAGTACAAATGTTGACTCATCCCTTGCTAACTGGGCTAGGTTGACCAAACTTTGACTGTGAATATCTTCCGATCCGTAACTTTGTTTGACAATTCGTTTACGCCGTTGGAAATCTTATGACCCGCTCTTTGCGATGATGCCACTTTCACTAAGTTTTGAAGACTTTGATTTTTTTCTCTTTCTCTATCTGTTGAGGCCATTATGAGCTTCCTGAGTAGCTTTTGTGAATTATGAGTTGTCCTTAGTCTTCTTTAGATCCTTTTTTGATCATTATTGTTTTTCAACTAATGAATGATTGATGAATGGTAAAATAAAATAAAAATTATCTTATACTGATTCACCCTCCCTCTGAGTATAAGTATAAGCTCAACATTTGGTATCAGAGGGGGTTCCTTTGGAAACATTCTAACCGCTAGAAGGTAGATATCAGAAGCACACATGGTCATTCAAGAAGAGTTACTCTTCATAGACATGTATAGAAATTCTACTAATAAATAAAATGAATACAATCAAAAAGAAAAACCATATTCAGAAGAAGAGGACATTGACGGGGAAGTGAATCTTGAAGAAGAATGCGTTAGTGCTTTAGAAGAAATATATAGACTCAGGGGAAAGAATAAAAATTAGAAAGAACAATTATAGAAATATGAAAAGGGGGATCATGATCTTGAAGAAATAAAGAATACATTGTTCATCCTAAAGACTCAAATAGAAGAGGAAAAAGGGATAGAAAAAGTGGTGAGAAGACAACTCAAAGAAAAGGGAAATGCAAGCACTAAGGTCACAAAGCCATAAAAAATGAAAATGAATAAAATCCTAAAATCTATGCAAATATTATCAAAGGATCCATCAACAATGAAAGAAACAATAGGAAAGGAAATGACAACCAACAAAAATCTGGTTCTTCCCAGAAGAATGACTTCATAGGAGATATTCCACCAAGAATATCTTTATAAACCAGGACCAAAATCTCTTTCTTGGCTATTGTTTTTCTTGCAACAATTCTGGTCATAAAACAATAGATTGTAGATCTTATGCAAGAAGTGGTCATGTGAGCGATAGAAATAGAATTTATTACAAAATCTCAAAGGATGATTATGTGAGAAACAAAAATAGAAGTTATCATGGGTTTGCTAACAAAAAATACAATTCATTTGCTCGTATACTTGACACTGAATGTCATAAGTGAAATAACTACAAGCACATAGCACGTGACTGTAGAAGCAACATGATAAAGTCTGCTAAACAAAACAAGGAAGAATATGTTCTTACCAAGCATAGAGAAGAAAACACCAAGGTGTGGAAAAGGAAGAAAGAAGAATCAAAGAAGGAAGAATGTGGACTTACACTTTATTCTCAAAATGAAGGGAATCAATGGTATGCTGACAATGGATCTTCAAAACACATGACAGGGGACTAGGCCAAGTTTCTCACCTTGATGGAAGAAAAAGGAGGAAGTGTTACCTTTGGAGATAAGGCCTCTATAAGGATAGTTAGAAAGGGTATTGTTAGTCTTGATAATGGAAATACTAAGACACAAAATGTCTTGTATGTTGAAGGGTTAAAGAATGATATTATAATTCTCATCCAAATGTTTGATCAATTTTATAACCTCAAATTTCATTCTAAAGGGTGTGAGATAAGAAAAGAATCTTTAGGAATATTAGTGGAAAATGAAAACATAACCTCAAGACATGTATACATACTCAATAAAGTCAAAGGATAAAATTTTTGTATGAGATTGATATCTCTCTCATTTTTTCAGTAAAGTGAAAGACAATCTCAAGGGGAGAATACCTTTTCCATTGATTTCAAAGGCGAAGAAGTTGCAAATAGATGAAAAATTGTAGACACAAGGAAAGTTGTAGATAGGGGGAGTATCAAAATTGACTAAGGGTTTCCATCAATGACAAAGGGGGAAATTGTTGAAAATATTGTTTTCATTGATGTGAAAGACAATGGGATCCTACATATTTCCAATATAAATATTACAATCTTATATATTTCCAAGATAAAGATTACAAGATGGATATTTTTGAAAGTATTAATTTTTTACTTTTGATGGTAAGTTTGGATACCCTATAGTTGAAGGAAGTTTTACCCTACACACCTATCTTAAATGGGATTGAAAGTTATATGGTTGGAAATATTATTCCAATAACTTTCCAATGGTATATGGAATTCCCTCTAAATCTATAGGAATGCAGAGATATGGATTTTACCATTCGACAACCCATCCAAAAAATTGAGTTCGACTCAGTTGGTATTTATAGGTCGGCCCAGAAAATGAGGACATAATTACTATAAATATATAATAGATGTGCGCATTTATAGTGTAACTAAGTAAGATATAAAATCTGAGGTGAACAAAAGTGATATGAGGTGCACTAAAGGAGTTGGGGTGTATTTTTGGGATCTAAAGGTGTGCAAGAGAATACTAAGGGATTTTCTTGGGGTCTTTCTTGTTCTTAAGGTGTGCTATGAAGGAATGAAGGTCTTTGATGTTGTCATTTGCACTATTATGAGGTTTTGATGCTTCCATTAGGTATTAGATTTAGAGAATGATGTTATGAGGCTTGTTAGGTTATGAAGGCTACAAGTGACTAGGGTTTGAAGGATTTTCCGTGAAATGAAACATGCAGGAGAAGTCAGAAGTACTTTGTGTATGAAGAGCATGGCTTGGTGTCTACACATATCTTTTTGACTTGGTGATAAAGTGAGGGGATTGTTCTCTCTAGTAGGTTGGTTCTTGCAAATATTGTTACATCAGGTTGGTGTCTACAGATGTTATTGTGTTTGTGATCGGATGACAATATTGGTGTCTCCAATAGGTTGGTTTCTACATACATTTAGAAATATACTTTTATGTTTTTCTCCTAATTGGGTTTCCATGTTAAACTCTATACATTATGATTTGATTTTATATGTGATTATTTTTTCTCATCAATGGAATTATTAATGAATGGTTAAATAAAGTAACAATTATCCTATATCGATTCCATTTCCTTGAGTAGCTATAGCCCAATAATGCATCTGTCTTTTGGGTTATCCCAAATTTCCAATGTGTTCTATTTTCTGCTATACAAGGCTTCAAATGGACTCATCTTCAACAATGTATGATAACCATTGTTATAAGAAAACTCGACCAAATGAAGATAGTATTCCTATCTATAAGGCTTGTCCATTACATACATTTTCAACATATCTTAAATTATTTGGTTGACCCTCTCTTTATACTCATTTGACTTTGGATGATATGATGCACAAGAATTTAGATTTAACCCAAATCCTGTAAATATCTCTCTTTAAAAAAATGATGTCAACTTGGAATCTTTTTCAAACACAATTTCATTAGGTAGTTCGAAGAATGAAGAACGAGGGCATGCAAAAACTTGGTTAGGCATGAAAAATCAAATTGATGTGAAAAAGAAGGAAGGAAAGAAATCGGGAATTAAAGGCAACATGGAGGCCCAAAACTAGGAAAAACATGTTGAAACACTGAGTTGTCATGAGTTGTAATCATGAGTTGTCATAGGGTTTTGGGATAAGTGAATATGGTTTTGAGCCCTAAATTGTATTTATAAATATGTAATGGTTCGGGTAGAATAGGCTACTAAAGGATGAAGGATGAAGGCCAAAAGTTGTTGTTATTGAGAGTATATATTAATGATGATAGAGAGTCTATGTCTGAAGGTTTAGGGAAATTTTTGCAGAGAGAGGCTTGCACTGCAGAGAGGCTAGGAAAGATGGGGAAATACATCATGATGTATCTATTGTAAGAACAGTGCACAAGCCTAAGATGATTCCACAAAGAATAATAAAGAAGCTAGTCGTTGTGGACATAGCCCAAAGTTTGGGTGAACCATGTTAAATTCTGTGTCTGAATGTCTTTTAATGCGAATGTTCATAAATCTTCTATTTATGCATAACTAGATCTAGATCTGTGTAATAGATGATTGATGCGCAGTAAAGATGAATGTTATAGTGAATAATTTATGTTGCAATCTGTGTCACAATGATGCTTCGTAATTGAAGTTTACTAATTAATAAATGGAAAGAGATGCAAAATATTGCACATAGGGTAGATAAGTAAGAATGAACATGATGATAGCCTCTAATCCCCTCATCCCTGCACAATATTGGTTCCTGTAGCCCCAATAGATGACTTGGGTGAGACTTCACTTGCATACAAGTGATTCCGAAAGGGACAATGTTATAGGGTTTGTTAGTAGAATAAAATGAACCTAGGGTCTTACAACCACATGCCAACAAATGGTTCTGTTGTCGGGACCCATAATCTATAAGTGAGGGAATGTTTCATAGGTTGATTAAGAAAGTGATCACCGAATGGACAGAAAGGAAGGAATGTTAATTTCTCATAAAGAGAATAGAGACCCTCGAATGAGTGATGAGCAATGGATGCAAAGGTATGTGTACATAGAGCTACATGATATTTTCTTTGGAAATTTTTTGATTATTTTAAATGAGTGGTTAGAAATATTAGTGGAGAATACTCGAAGGTACCAAACTGCAACACATAGGAGCTGGACTCTTGAGTTGGTAAGATAGTTGAACTTTGTATGTAATAATACTTCTCGTGTAGTTTATTTCTGATTGAACAATATATTGGGAGGTTATATTATGAAATTTGCAATAGATTGTACACAGTCATATAGTGTTGCAAAGAGGGATTTATTTAAAGGACCATGAAAAATGTTTATGAAAGAATTGGGTACCTGGGTAAAGATGTTGTTGTGCGACAAGTGTGTGATGGTGATGGATTCTGACTACTAAAGGGATTCAGACACATAGGGGAACTAGGGGATAACCAGAGGATAGTATGAAGGTAGGAAGAAATTAAAAAGGAAGGGAGGTACTGAGGATGCTGAGAAATGAAGAAGGTGTATTAGAAGAGGAAGACAATTTTGGAGTATTGTGCAGTGGAAGAAGGTACATGAGGCTGAGGACTAGGGATGAGAAAGGAGAGTTGTGCAGTGATCTTGAGCAAAGAGAACCCTAAGAAATAGTTCATATTATAGAAATACCATACATAGAAGGAGAGGAAGATAATTCTCATTTCGGTCCTATAATATAAGAGTCGTTAAGTCCTACTTAGCATGGATCCTACACTGATTCCATGACACCATGTGCACCACCTAGATCTGAAGTAACATTTGAGGATTTATCAAAATAAATTACAGTTAGTAGGGGAAGCCAAAGTAGCAGTATCCAGAGTAGTGGAAGCAATGCATCGAGTCAGATTCAACTAGCATCATCAAGGGGAGGTAGTACACAAAACAACCTGGCATGGTTAGAAAACACATTGAGACTGCCTAAGTTCTAGGGAGTTGGGTCGGAGGATCCAAAACAACATCTATTCATATGTCAAACAATTTGGGTTGTGAAGAATGTCTAGGATGAGGCTGTAAATATTCTGCAGTTGGAAAAAACATTTAGGGGTTGCGTATTAGTATGGTATATGAAACTGCATAGTACCACACCTACAGGTTAAGCAAGGACGTTAGCAAAAATTTGAAAAGCATTGTTGAAATAGTTCAAGAAGACAAAGTATGAATGGCATTACTTTACAGAGTTGAATGAAATCAAACAAGTACAGAATGAGTTAGTTTGGGACTATGATCAATGATTTAAGGATTTGATGGATAGATTGACATTCCATATCTCTAATCAAAAACACCAAGAATGGTTTATTGCATGAATACTACCACACATTTGTAGGTCCTAGATTTAAGAGAAGGTTGTGTCGCACCCCGAAGATTTGGAGAATGAAATGAAGATGGAAGCATATTTTATAAGAGACGGTGGAGGGATGGAACAAGTCTAGAAACAATTAGTTTCCTTGACAATTCAATTGGCAAAGCTTACAAAAGGGAAAGAGAAGCAAGAACAAGTCTGGTGTACCAAGTGTAGAACTAAAGGCCACCATTATGATGAATTCCCAACATTTGTGCATTATTTCACAACTGGAGAACTAAATCCATTACCAAGAGGGGGATACTGTGAAATATGTAAGAAATGGGGACATCATCCAAATGAGTTCCCGTTGTTGCATAAATACCAAAGTATGCCAAGGAAATTATTTTTTAACTTTTGCAATTTAGGAGGGAACAAAGAGAAGGATTGCCATGCATTCAATTTTATGAGAGATTACACTTCATATAAGTATAGAATTCAGGAGGAAAATTTTTCCATAGAAGGAGGTGGTCTGCAATATAACAATCAGAGAGGCTTTAATCTAGGAAACTGAGGAGGATTTGACAGAGGTCGAGGCAGAGGAAATTTTGGTAGAGGAGGTAGAGGGCCAATAATTTTCTACAATTGTAATCAACCGAGAGACTTAGCTCGTGACTACCCAAATATGTGTACAACTTGCACATATTGTAGAGCACTGGACCATGCGAAAAAAGACTACCCTCAACTACTTGCGAAGTGGAAGGAAAGAGGGAATCAAAACCAAAACCCAAATCAGAACGTACATTAGATATCATCCGAGAAACACAATGAATGACATAGAATAACAATTATTACATGTGGAGGAGCTAGAACAAGGTCTGATATGACAAATTGAGGGAAGTAGGTTGAGAAATGGGTGAGGAAATCATCAGGACCTATGCAAACATTTGACCCTCAATATGAAAAGGAGACATATCAGAGGGAAATAAAATAGATACTAGGACCATATTAGGTAGAATAAACATCATATATGCCTATGATCTGTGCTCGTACTACACCAGAAAATCCACTTGAGAAGGTAAGCATTCTAAGAGAGTTTTTGAGAAGTTGCGTAGAATTGATGAAAGATGAAACTGCATTGAATGCATTATGTGAAATGGTTGATCATTTTTCATAAGAAAGGGAAATTCTTGTTGCAGAAACGGTAGTGAATTTGGTACTACATAAAAAGAGGACCAATGAAGAGTTAAGACTAAGATAACATATTGGGGAATATGATGTGGATAATGTTATTTTAGACTTGGTTTTTGATGTAAATGTGTTACCAAACAACACATGGTGTTATGAGGAAACTCTCTCCATGGAAAGGGGTAAACCACAACAAATGGAATGACACACATAAATCAACTCTAATCCCAAGTATTCTATATAAAATAAATACTATCAAGACAAACCTATGAGCCTACCTCGTACAGACGTTCGATGAAGACCATCGTTGGTCACACAACACAAAGCTTTATACCTACAACTTGTCCTCAACAACCAATATACACAAGCATATACTGATAATATATAGTGTTAGCATATATATTAACATAATCCATTAACATACATGACAAATATGCCCATGGAATACTAATTAAAACATTTGCAAGATATCAATTAGACAAGAAAATAGTATTTCTATTAAAATAATCAACATAGGTACATAGGTGAAAAACTTCTCTAACGACTATAAGGAAGCTAGAGAGGTAGTGGAGGGGCTCAGAGGGCCCATAGTGATGATAGTGGAGACCATTCAATGTAAGGTGGACTAGGTCCACTATATTATTAAATAAGGTCCACTATGGTAGATAGATATAG
>SNQJ01S0253903.1:0-12660 GCA_010110895.2 Picea sitchensis
CCAATTCTCTCTGCAAATGTGTGTATCATTTTTTATCTAGATCTATTCTATGTAGGTCAACACATTTACAGGATCTTAATGTGTTTGTTTTGTGAATGGTACATTAGGTGATGAGTAATTTTAAAAGGTGATGAGTAATTTTAATGGAACCCTAATTATCACATTGAATGAAGTTGGTTGCAACTTACAAAATCCAAGATCATCCAATAATGTTAGATTCTATACTATCTCCTATCTAGTTGTGACAACACCTTTGTGTTCAACCTTGGTGGAAGATAAATAAATCATAAACTCCTTCTTACTTGACAAAGAAAAAGAACCTAAGGCAAAATAATATGCATAGCCAAAAGTGGACTTCTCCTCATCGTGATCTCCAAACCAATTTGAGACAATGTATCCAACCAATGCAAGATAATGGAAGCCTCATCTTGAAGTATGGAGATCAAACACTGAAGCTTCCTCCTCAAACTGTAGAAACCCTAGGATGGTACGACCCTCCTGAAACCATGAATATGGTCAATAGTATGGCCTAGCTTAATATGGGATCTGAATGCTTTGAAACTCTCTCAGATGATAGATCGGGCCACCACAAGCACTTGAGAGAAGTCCCAAGATCATATCTATCCTATAGCCTTCTAGATTTGAATAATACTGAATCACCAAATCGTCCCCTTCCCCCTGAAATTGTTCCAAACTGTAAATAGATGATAGGGACATGATGACTCCTCCAAGAAGCCCTCAAAATGATGAGTAAGGGCTTGCAGGCAAAACCCTAATGCTGGACTTCTCCAAGGCTCCTTCTCCTACTTCAACATATGGTGCGCCCCTGCAAGAAAACCCTAGCTAGTACGACCCTGCTGATCCAACTGGTACAACCCTGCTAGTCATTTTGAATAGATGATAGATGTAGAATGGTGTGAGTGGAGTATTTCATCCCTGAGACCAAGCTTGGAACTATGTCAGTGGAATATTTCACCACTGAGCTACTCACTAGGGTTTGTAATATCAAAACCCTCAAAACTGTATTCTCAAGAGCATCAACAAGCAAAATATCAAAATCCAGAATGAATGAGAGGTGTTCCCTAGCCTTCTCTTTATACTTTTCTTCTATTTCCATGTTGAGTTAAGATAACCCCTAGGGTTAACCCTAACTCAACCTCCAACACTTATATTTCTTCATTGAGTTATCTTTTAACTCTTTTTACCTTTTTATTAAGTCAACTTAAGAATATAACCTTAGTTTGGTTGACTTTTCCCCTTAGTGTGAGACTATGGCCTAGTGGGGAGGCCTAGGCCACTAAGTCTTCTCAAACCTCTTCATTAAGAGGTGGGGGACATTATAGAGAAATTGCTTGCCCTCAAGCAATTCCAAACCTGTTTCCCGTACTACTTGTTCATTCTCCCACATGGCATCCTCAATGGGTAGATCCTTCCATCTGATCAGATACTCTTTGATGCTTCTTTTCTTGATCCTTTTCTACCGAACCTCTAATATCTCTTCCGAAATAAAAAAATAGTTTCCCTTCTTCGTCCATGGGAGGTAGCACCTCAATAGGTGTGATGTTTTGGTCGATGGCCTTCTTTAACCAAGACACATGGAAGACATTGTGTATCTTGCTGCCCTGTGGAAGCTCCAGCTCGTATTCTACGACCCCTATCTTCATGTTGATCCTGTAGGGTCCAAAGAAATGTGGTTGTAGCTTCTCTGCTCCGCTTCTTTTTATAGAAGCATGCCTGTATGGTTGGAGCCTTAGATAGACTAAGTCACCAACCTCAAAGGTACGATCAACCCTATGCTTGTCTGCTTGGAATTTCTGTTGGTTCTGTTCTCTCTGTAGATGATCCTTCAGCTCTCTGAGGATGTCTTGGCTCTATTGTACCTAATCCTGTACCATTGGTGCACTGTTGTCTCCAAAAGAAATCTCTACAAAAGATAGTGGGTCATAATTGTATAAGGCCTTGAATGGTGTCATGCCTATGGACACGTGGTGGGTGGTGTTGTGGTAGTACTCTCCCAAGTGCAACCATCTGACCCACGCTTTTTGCTACCCTACTGCATAATTCCTGAGGTATCCTTCTACCCACTTGTTGACTATCGCAGTCTGTCCATCCGTCTGCGGGTGATAGTTGGTACTAGGGGTCAAGGTCGTACCCACCAATATAAACAACTCCTGCCAAAATGTACTCATGAACCTGTTGTCCCTGTCACTGACAATGGTCTTGGGTAGGCCGTGTAACCTGAAAATCTCCCTGAAAAACAATCTGGCCACCTGTGCTACACTGAAGTCTGTGGCTATGGAGAAGAAGTGTGCAAACTTCATCAACCTATCCACCACTACAAAAATGTAGTCCTTCCCTTGTGTCCTTGGCAACTCGGTGATGAAATCCATGGATATGCTTTCCCATTTGTGCTCTGGAATGGGTAACAATTGCAGTAGTCCTGTTGGGTGAGTGTGCTCATCTTTGTTTTCCTGGCATGTAGTACACTCCTTGACATTCTTTATTACGTCCTCCTTGAGGCCCTTCCATGAGAACCTCTCTCTCACCTGCCTGTACATCTTGCTAATCCCTTGGTGCCCTGCCATTGGTGAGTCATGACATGCCTGCAATACCTTGGCCTTGAAGGTCGATCTAGGAACCAAAAATATTTGGCCCTTGTAGTAGATGAGGTCATTGATAATCCTGAAGTTATCATCCTGTATCTATCCGTCCAATAGCTGACAGGTGAATTGATCCTTTGCATACTCCATCACCAAGTGGTCCTTCCAATCAACTGATATACCTGTCATGGCAAAAATGGATGGCTTGATGGAATTTGTCAAACTCAGCTGCCAAGAAATCCAAGACCTGTGTCTCATGGTCATCTCCTAATCCCTCCATTTCAACTTCTGTTTCACTAGCCAACTTCTTCCTTCTGCCCATAAATATACCACTATACCTCTGCATGCGCTAATCCTCACAGATTTGGAGGATCAAAGTTCTGATACCACTGTAATGATCCCAAGCCAATTTTTTTCCTGGAATCACTAACTAATCATTGATTTGATTATTATTTGTTGTGTATGAAGGTTGGCCATGAACATTTCGGCCTTAGGGTTTATTCCTTTATTTAGCCATAGATTTATATAAGCATCATTGTCATCATCTGAAGATTATCAACACTACACAAGATAAGAACCACAAGCAAATAGTTGAACTTTATTATAAGAAAGAAAGCACCTGTGATGACGCTACTCTGACGCTACTCCCAGGCACCTACCTCAGCAGGTCCCGCTCCTGACCTCCCGGTCTTAAGGATCGTTCTGATTTAACCTTTGAGCCGAAGCGGCTCTTGGATTCCTCACTGGAATCTCTATTAAAATCACAATCCACAGGTCCTTCCAATCCTCACGGCCTCTAAAACATGACTGTTGCCCTTTCCTCAATAGGAAATGAAAATTCGGGCTTCGGGGTTTCCTAATTCCTGACAACAGGAATCCTTTGTCATCTTGAAATCCCGATCACCTATTTTCCGATATGTCAAAACACCTCTGTCGGTGACTATCCCTTAGGGCTAAGTCTTGGCCCCACACGGCCACTTCACATATGACCCTGACCTTATTTCGATGTTTCGCAACCCAAGCGCTCGACCTCTTGTCCTCTAAACCCCCGAAGTGTCGATACGTGAAATGTCAAAATGGCTATAGCTCTTCCTCTGTTAGTGCCTTCCGCGCGCGACCGCCAACTAAGCTTCTCACTAGAACTTTTAGCTTCTTGCCACTTCGTGAGTTTTGATGTCGAACTCTCGGCTCTTGTCTCTCGAATACTCGAGACCTGAGAAGTCAACGGAGTGTTGAATCCTTCCACAATGTGATGTGTGTCTACCTGTCTATTCCGTGGGCCCACAGCGTGGTTCTTCCACATGTCTCTCGTGCCTACCTTCGACACTTCACGATGCTCCCTTCGTATCCCCGACACCCGAGAGTCGAGATCTTGAAATCCTCAATACTCCTTGTCACAATTTGCGACTTTGCAACTTCTGATGTCGAGACGAGGTCCTCTCAACCTCTGAACCATCAAAACATCGAAATGTGATGGGGATCTGATCCAACGGTTCTCCCATTCTCTAGATCCAATGACTATTTTTTCTCCTCGCTCCTCGCAACTTCGCGACTTCGAGCACCCAATGCTTGGGCTCTCACCCTGCGAACTTCCGGGTTCATGAGATCTCTTGATCTCTGCCACCTATCCTCCTCAGATGGATGGCTCCGATCTTCTCACCACTTTGCCACTCGCGAAGTCTATGCGCTCACCTCTGTGAGTCCTGATGCTCAAATCTTTGAAATGGATGATCGCGCGACATGCGTCCGCTCCCAGACGAATGGCTCATATTCCCTCTCGATATTACGGGACTTTCTCTTCCGATTTTCCCTGCCTCTCAACCTTGAGACCTCCGATATCCTGAATGTCGATATTCTAATTAGCTTCTCTCGTTGGGACTTTCACCTCAGCTATTCATGAAGGCTTAACCCTCATGCAACTTCCTGTCAATGCAACGGTTGTCAGCGATCCTGAGCAAGATCTGACAGCTCAAGATCTCTTCTTCTATACGCTCCTCTATTGCACTACCTCCTGGACGTGAAAACCTTTCAACGGTCCAGATCTCTCCGACTGGGTCTAATGGTGGCTATTGCTCCTCCTAAGCTTCTGCACATTCTTCTCAGACTTGGAAGAATTCCAATTTCTCAAAGGCCTCAACCTTTTCATTCTTTCTTCTCTGCGAACTCTTCAACTTGAGTTCTATCCTGCGTGTATAAAAGCGTTGTTCCTCCTGAGCTTTTCACTCCTGAATCCTTGAAGGATTCTGACTCCTGCGTCTTTACAGAGTCTCTTCACATAAAGTGCTATTCCTCTTGAGCTTCTCGTCTTGCCCAGACTTGTAAGGAAACAGATCCTTTTCTCTTTCTCCTACAGATGGAGAATTATGAGGCCCTCCTAGCACTCGGTCTGCTCAAGAAACCTCTTGCTGAGTCTTTCAGGGTGTTCAGTAACCCTATGAAGATCCCTCTCCTTGGACTCTTATTCAAATCCAGAAATCAAAAGAGTTCTTTTCTCCTATGCTTATATGCACATCTACTCAATGACCACCTGACAAAGTATCTTCTTACAAAACGTCCAACAGTTATGTCTTCTATGTCCTCCTTACACCTGCTCAATGACCACTTAGCAGAGCTCTCAGAATCCTTAGTGATTCTGGTTCTTCTTGAACTCATAGCAGAGTTCCTCTCAATGCATCACTATGCATGTGCTCAATGCCCACTTGGCAGAGCTTCACAGAACTCCTCAGAGATTCTGTCTGCAACTGTGTTCTTCTCCATAGCCTTGCCTCTAAGGCCTTCCTCTGCTTGATGATTCTAGTTTCTGTGCCCACCCGGCATATCTCCTTCTGACTCCACAGAGTTCAAAAATGCACTCTCTGTGCACGGCTATCAGAACCCATAGCATTCTGTCACACCCTCCTGATGTGAAGCCTCAAAGACCTCTCAATGCCTGAAGTCAAACAAAACCCTTGCAAATGCCTAACATACATCTACAACATACATTCATATCATATAAAGAACACTCACAGAGATTCATTCAACACATGAAAGATGCATGAAAAAATGCTATTTGTACTAAAATGGAAAATACCTGTTTGTACAAGGTGTTCCTGAGCATGGAATTCAACAGAGTCTCCGCTCCTTCCCTATGCACACTCTACTATTACAAAATGAGACCCATTCGATCTTTTATCTGAGGAGCTCCTCGAGTTGTTCCCTCAAATATACCTACCCTATTCAATTACATTGAATGGGTTGTCTAGTCCGCAATCTGGATCTAGATCTCAGCCTTACAAACATTTAAAAGCCTATTTACTTCTATGTCTGTGCAAAGAACGACTTCCTAGCTCAACAACTTAAACATTTAATTACATTCAATTTTAAATCAAAAACAAGGGCTGCGCCTCTCTTCAGCTTTGAATGCGTGTGCTTGACGTGGTTGGCTGGCTGTCTGGCTGACATGAGATGATGCTCCTACATCATACCCCTCAGCTACAAAATTCATGAGCTCCTGCTCATGATTTTCCCCTCTCAGCTGGGGAAATCCTCCAGGATCCCAAACAAATGTTTGGAGTTGTCTCTTCGCTCCATTCCCTTGTTGTTGTTGCTGTTGCTACTTTTGTTTCTTCTTTTCTGCTCAGCTGCTTACCGTTGGTAGTTCTTGCTGACCTGATCATTAGCTCTCGGATCTCCTCGATCACTTCGTCCAGCTGCTCCAGTGGCTGGTTCTGCTTATTCAGTCTCCTCAGCTGAAAAATTTTCCTGCAATTGGGTAGATCATCATGATCTCCCATGCTCTCTTCCTTTTTTGCTTCCAACTTCTCCTGTTGGATGTGCACGCCCTGCACTATCACCCTTCTCTCCAGGGCTTCAATTTGCTCATACAGATCAACCAAACTAATGTTTTTTGCTTCTTCTTCTTCTTCTTCTGCAAACTCCCATGTTGCAGTCTGCTCAGCTTCCTAGATGAATGTAGTGAGCCATTCCTCGGAATGCTCATCACCTCCCTCTTCTATTTGGGCAGTCTCCAATATATGCTCCAATTCTTCCTTGACAGTCACGACTGGTTTTCTTTCTACTTATGTTGTTGCCGCCTCAATATCCACAATGCAAACTTCCGCCTTTCCCTGGGCAAATGGTAGGAATATTTCAATTCCCCCAATCATCAGAATGCTATCCTGATTTTCCTCTTCTGTCAACTGTATCTGCTGATCTAAATCCAACTCCGAGCTCATCTACTCTATCAGCTCCTCAGGCTGATTCCAACTCACCTACTCATCCCTGCCCACCTGGCAATACACGATTTTAATGTTGCCCTCCTGGTAGACTATGAGATCAACCGATCCCATCTTCATCAGCACCCCTTGCTAAATTGAACTCACCTCCGAGTCCATGAGACTTTCAGACAGTCTTGTATTCTTATCTCTTCCCACCTGGAAATTTGAGATGCTTCCACTGCCCTCCTGATAGTCTTCGAGATCCCGCAGCGACCTCATTTCATTGCCCAACTGTAAATGTGAAATTCCTTGGCTGTCCTCCTGACAGTTTGTGAGATCTTCAACTAGTTTCAACTCTTTTCCCACCTAGAAATTTGGAATTTCCTCTCTTCCCTCCTGGCAGTTCTTGAGATCTTCGGTCGATCCCATTTCACTGATATCTCTCCCAGTCTCTGGTTCACATATATGAATTTCATTTCCTTCTTGGCCATTGAGGCTTTCCGCATACCTCAACCATCCTCTTAACAACCTATCTTGTCTTATGACCATCAGTTGCTTGACTGGCCATTTTGCTTTTGCCTTCCTCATGGGCCATTCATACACCTGCCTTGGCTTGTCTTTCTGTTGTATTTCCGATGCAAGTTCATCCATCCTTGCGTTCTGCTACATCTGCAATGTAAGATTTTCTATTTCTTTCCTTATATCAGTGAGCTCTTCATCTATATCTTCTTTACTCACCAGCTCCTGGTTCTTCCTTCCAGTATACCTACGGCCTTCAATAGCCATGTTGTCGTTTCTCTGCCTTCTTAGAAAATCTGTTGTCACTCCTGCAAATCTGAGTGTTTTAGCTCCTTCCTATAGTCCTGCTGACTGTCTTCTTGATTTCTACCTACCTGCAACCAATCATCACAGAGTCTCTAGAAACCCTGTCTTCTTTTACTTTCTCCTTCTGTCTACAATATACAAACAAAATCTAGGCTTTGATACCAAACTGATGACGCTACTCCCAGGCACCTACCTCAGCAAATCTCGCGCCTAACCTCCTAGTCTTAAGGATCATTCCAATGTCACCTTCGAGCCGAAGTGGCTCTTGGATTCCTCACTGTAATCTCTATTAAAATCACGATCCACAGGTCCTTCCAATCCTCACGGCCTCTGAAACATGACCACTGCCCTTTCCTCAACAGGAAATGCAAATTCGGGCTTCGGGGTTTCCTAATTCCCGACGATAGGAATCCTCTGTCCTCTTGACCTCCTGATCATCGATTTTTCGATATGCCGAAACACCTCTGTCAGTGATTAGCCCTCAGGGCTAAGTCTTGGCCCCACACAGCCACTTCACATATGACTCTGACCTTATTTCAGGGTTTTGCAACCCAAGCACTCGACCTCTTGTCCTCTAGACCCCCAAAGTGCCGATACGTGAAATGCCAAAATGGCTATAGCTCTTCCTCTGTTATCACCTTCCACGTGAAACCACCAGATAAGCTTCCCACTAGCACTTTTCACTTCTCACCGCTTCGTGAGTTTCGATGTCGAACTCCCGACTCTTGTCTCATGAATCCCCGAGACCTGAGAAGTTAACGAAGTGTTGACTCCTTCCACAATGTGACATGTGTCTGCCTGTCTATTTTGCGATCCCACGGTGTGGTTCTGTCACATGTATCTTGTGCCTGCCTTTGGCACTCCACAATTTCTCTCCCCAAGCGATGCTCCCTTCATATCCCCGACACCCGAGTGTCGAGATCCTGAAATGCTCAATACTCCTTGTCGCAATTCGCGACTTCACAACTTCTGATGTTGAGACGAGGTCCTCTCAACCTTTGAACCCCCAAAAATCTAAAATGTGATGGGGCTCTGATCCAACAGTCCTCATGTTCTCTGGATCCATTGACTATTTTCGCTCCTCGCTCCTCGTGACTTCGTGACTTCGAGCACCCAATGCTTGGGCTCTCACCCTGCGAACTTTCAAGTTCACGAGATCTCTTGATCTCTGCCACCTGTCCTCCTTAGATGGACGGCTCCGATCTTCTCGCCACTTTACCACTCACAAAGTCTATGTGCTCACCTCTGTGAATCTCCATGCCCGAATCTCTGAAATGGATGATCGCGTGACACGCGTCTGCTCCCAGATGAACGACTCAGATTCCCTCTCGATATTTTGGGACTTTTGCTTCCAATTTTCCCTGCCTCTCAACCTCGAGACCTCCGATATCTTGAATGTCGATATCCTAATTAGCTGCTCTCATCAGGACTTTCGCCTTGGTTGTTCACAAAGGCTTAACCCTCATGCAACTTTCTGCCAATCCAACGACTGTTGGTGATCCTGAGCAATATCTAACGGCTCATGATCTCTTCTTCTATACGCTCCTCTGTTGCACTGCCTCCTAGACATGAAAACCTTTCAATGGTCCAAATCTCTCCGATTAGGTCTAATGGTAGTTGTTGCTCCTCCCGAGCTTCTGCACGTTCTTCCCAGACTTGGAAGAATTCCAATTTCTCAAAGGCCTCAACCTTTGCCTTCTTTCTTCTCTGCGAACTCTTCGACTTGAGTTCTCGCATGCGCGTATAAAAGTGTTGTTCCTCCTGAGATTTTCACTTCCGAATCCTTGAAGGATTCTGACTCCTGCATCTTACAGAGTCTCTTCATGTAAAGTGCTATTCCTCTTGAGCTTCTCTTCTTGCCCAGACTTCTAAGGAAACAAATCTTTTTCTCTTTCTCCTGTAGACGGAGAATTACGAGGCCCTCCTGGCACTCGGTCTACTCAAGCAACCTCTTGCTGAGTCTTTCAGGGTGTTCAGTAACCCTATGAAGATCCCTCTTCTTGGACTCTTCTTCAAATCCAGAACTCAAAAGATTTCTTTTCTCCTGTGCCTATCTGCACATCTACTCAATGCCCACCTAGCATAGTATCTTCTTATAGAACATCTAGCAGTTCTGTCTTCTGTGTCCTCCTTACACCTGCTCAATGACCACCTGGCAGAGCTCTCAGAATACTTAGTGAGTCTGGTTCTTCTTGAAATCACAACAGAGTTCCTCTCAATGCATCACTATGTGTGTGCTCAATGCCCACTTGGCAGAGCTTCACAGAAATCCTCAGAGATTCTATTTGCAACTCTGTTCTTCTCCACAGCCTTGCATCTAAGGCCTTCCTCTACTTGATGATTCCATTTTCTGTGCCCACCTGGCACGTCTCTATCTGACTCCGCAGACTATAGAAATGCACTCTCTGTGCACGGTTATCAGAACCTGCAACGTTCTGTCACACCCTCTTGATGTGAAGCCTCAAAGACCTCTCAATGCCTAAAGTCAAACAAAACCCCTGCAAATGCCTAACATACATCTACAACATACATTCATATCATATAAAGAACACTCATAGACATTCATTCAACACATGAAAGATGTAGGAAAAACTGTTATTTATATTAAAATGGAAAATGCCTATTTGTACAAGGTGTTCCTAAGCATGGACTTCAACAGAGTCTCTGCTCCTTCCCTATGCACACTCTACTATTATGAAATGAGACCCATTCGATATTTTACCTAAGGGGATCCTCAAGCTCTTCCCTCCAATCTACCTACACTATTCAATTACATTGAATGGGTTGTCTAGTCCACAATCCGGATCTAGATGTCAGCCTTACAAACATTTAAAAGCCTATTTACTTCTATGCCTATGCAAAGCATGGTTTCCCATCTCAACAGCTTAAACATTTAATTACATTCAATTTTAAATCAAAAACGAGGGGTGTGCCTCTCTTTAGCTTTGAATGCGTGTGCTTGATGTGGCTGGTTGGCTAGCTGGATGACGTGAGATGATGCTCCTGCATCAACCTGATACAATAGAGAAGAAGATCTGGAATAGATGGCTTCAAGACAATAAAAGAGTTTCATACAAAATTCTCCCGGAGATACAAATCAATCCTCCCAAAGGCTGCAATAGAAGATGAATGCTCAACTACAAAACCAGGGTTTAAGCCTAACCCTCAAGCAACTGGTATGACCCTGCTGACTGCTGGTATGACCTATTGAAGACAAAGACCCTCAAGGATTCGACCCTCCTGATATAAATACCTACAAATGTTGCCAACTTCTTCACAAGGATAGATCAAGACAATGGAAGCCTCATCTTGAAGTATGGAGCTCAAAAACTGAAGCTTCCTCCTCAAACTGTAGAAACCCTAGGATGGTACGGCCCTCCTGAAACCATGAATATGGCCAATGGTACGACCTATCTTAATATGGGCTTTGAATGCTCTAAAACTCTCTCAGATGATAGATCAGGTCACCACAAACACTTGAGAGAAGTCCCAAGATTAAGTCTAGCCTATAGCCTTCTAGATCTGAGTAATACTGAATCACCAAATCATCCCCTTCCCCCTGAAATCGTTCCAACCTGTAAATAGATGATAGGGACATGATGATTCCTCTAAGAAGCCCTCAAACTGATGAATAAGGGATTGCAAGAAAAACCCTAATGCTGGACTTCTCCAAGGCTCCTTCTCCTAGCTGGATCGAACTCTTCTTCAATATATGGTGTGCCCCTGCAAGAAAACCCTAGATGGTACAACCCTGCTAGTCCTCCTGAATAGATGATAGTTGTAGAATGGTGTGGGTGGAGTATTACATCCCTGAGACCAAGCTTGGACCTAGGTGAGTGGAATCTTTCACCACTAAGCTACTCACTAGGGTTTGTAATATCAAAACCCTCAAAATTGTATGCTCAAGAGCATCAACAAGAAAAATATCAAAATCCAGAATGAATGAGAAGTGCGCCCTAGCCTTCTCTTTATACTTTTCTTCTATTTCCATATTGAGTTAACTTAACCCCTAGGGTTAACCCTTACTCAACCTCCATTGCTTCTATTTATTCATTGAGTTATCTCTTATCTCTTTTTACCTTTTTATTAAGTCAACTTAAGAATATAACCTTAGTTTGGTTGACTTTTCCCTTTAGTGTGAGACTATGGCCTAATGGGGATGCCTAGGCCACTAAGTCTTTTTAAACCTCTTCATCAAGAGGTGGGGGACATTACACTAACCCAATGACCTTGATTAGTCAACAACCCTAATTCCTTAACCGGAAATAGAAAACCATCGGCAAAAAACCATGTGCTGAAAAACCACCTAAATATGTGACACTTTTCTCGAGGCAACGATTTTTTTTCAGGGGCGCTCCCCCCGAACCCCCGCACAGGGGGATTCGCTCCCCTGTGTGAAAAAAATATAACTACTATTACTTGTGCAAAGAATATAACACCTACCCAACATTCTCCCACTTGTTATTTTCTTTGCATACAGGGGGTTACAGGGTTACAGAGACAACAATCTAGGGAAACAATGCCCATGGATCCTCTACACCAAGAGAAATTCTCAGTGCTCACAAATTGTTTTAATGAGTCTGCACATTCTTTAAAGTGTCCACCTTCATCAACTGTACTTTCTTTTCTTCAATCATGTCTCTCAGAAAGTGATATTGAATATCAATATGCTTTGTCTTTGAATGATAAGGCGGGTTCTTCACCAGAAAAATTGCACTCTAACTATCACACTCTATCCTTACAGCTTGTTGTACCAACCCAATACTTGAACATAATCTTTGTAAACGTAATTCTCCCTTACTTGCATGAGTGGATTCCATGTATTCATCTTATGTAGTTGAAAGTGCCACTACATCCTATCTTTTGTTCATCCAACTTATTGCTCCTTCAAATAGGTTAAACACATACCCACTTGTAGATCTCTTACGATCCAGATCTCCAACCCAGTCTGCATCCACAAAGCCATGTATATCCACCACTCTTTCCAATCCCGGTCTTCCTTGGTAGCACAATCCATAGCTAGCAGTGCCACGCAAATA
>SNQJ01S0253904.1:0-12660 GCA_010110895.2 Picea sitchensis
CGAGTGGGCAACAATCTGTGGCAATCTGATCCAGCTTTTAGAGTTCAGTTTTGAGTTTTCTGTTAGAGGTCCTCCTGTATGTTCCATCGGGGATGTCTAAGTTTGACTTTGGTCCAAAATTTCTGTATGATATTTTGTAAAGAAAATGACTCTTTGGTGAATTGGAGTGAAATAAAGGATTGATTTATGTCTCATTTTTCTTGATTATCATCTTGGTGACTTTACTTCTATCTTTACATTTATTTCAACAACTGATATGTTCAGAAAAGTACATAAAAAGTAAATTTCCAACAAGCATTTTATTGATAAAAGACTAGCCTAAGCACTCGTAATTAATACTTGTGAGTTAGGATGCTATTTTTGTTGGCTATAAACATAGGGTGATATTCCCATCTACTTTGCTTTAGCCAAGAAGAGTCTGAAAATGTTTGAGTAAGATCATTTCATATCTTTTCCTCAACAATGACTAGTTAAACCCATTTTAATTAATTAAGTTTGCTACTTGTCTTATTTATCATGATCACAAGTGCTTCCGTATTTCAGTGCTCCAACATTATTGAACTTGTTCTTTGATTTATATGAATCTCCAGAAGAAAAATCTCCCAGAGTGATGTGGCAGTGATGACATCACTTTCAATGATGTGTCATGCAAAAAGGTTAGTGACACGTGTCACATAAAAAAGTGTGAATGATCTGACAAAAATGCCCAAAAAGAGTTCCATGTGTCATCAAAAATGAAGTTTTTGACAGGTTCCCTATGACTCATCAGTTGATTTTCAGTGAGTATTAGTACTTCGATAGTTCGACATTCGGGGGTTTTGATTGCAAGACAATAGATATCTCTCGAAGTCTGAATCTATAGAGTGATTACTTAATAACTTATCGTTAAACACAACTAGTTCAACTTGTTTTCATTAATTAAGTTTGCTAAGTGTCTTATTTGTCATGATCACAACTTCATAAGTGTTTCGGTATTCCGATGCTCTGACCTTTTTGAACCTGTTCTTTGATTTATCTTTAATTTTAAGGATAAAAACCGAAAAGACTTTTAAAGTTTCAACTCTAAATTTCTAAAACATTCTAACAGGTAATTCATTAAGTGCATATGCTAGTAGGGATTATCCTAATCAGTGATAGAGCCCACCCAACCTCCAAGATAGCATAGGCTTTAGGTCATGATGAGTGATTGTTTGGGTTAGTTATTGGAGTAGATTAGTAGTTATGTGTAACGTGTATAAGTTTTTGAGCTTACCCACAGTTTGGATAAATTACCTGGGTGTTTTTAAATCATTATCACAAGCTGGTGTTGAAACACGGTGTTTCAACACCATTTTCCCATTGCTCATTTCTTGTTTGTTTCCATGCACATCGCACAAGTGTCATCCTGATCAGTGATAGAGCCCACAAACTCACCCATCCTCCAATATAGAAGAGGCTTCGGGTCATGATGAGTGATTTTTTGGGTTAGTGATTTCCAATTGGAGTAGATCAATAGTTTTGTGTTTCAGTTTTTTAGCTTACTCACAGACTACACTGTACAATTTGGATAAATTATTAAATTACCTGGGCATTTTTAAATCATTCTCACAAGTTGGTGTTGAAACACAGTGTTTCAACACCATTGTCCCAATTCTCATTGCGTGTGTGTTTCCACGCACATCACACAAGTGTCATCCTGATCAATGATAGAGCCCACCTAGCCTCCAGGATAACAGAGGTTTCATGTCATGACGATTGATTGTTTGGGTTAGTGATTGGAGTAGATCAATGGTTCTTTGTTTAAGTTTTTGCGCTTACCCATAGTTTGGATAAATTACCTGGTCGTTTTTAAATCATTCTCATAAGCTAGTGCTGAAACACAATGTTTCAACACCGTTTTCCCAATGCTCATTGCTTGTGTGTTTCCACTCACAAGTGCCATCCTGATCAGTGATAGATCCCACCCAACCTCCAGGATAGCAAAGACTTCAAGTCATGACGAGTGATTGTTTGGGTTAGTGATTGGAGTAGATCAGTAGTTCTATGTTTAAATTTTTGAGCTAATGATGTTTTTAAATCATTCTCACAAGCTAGTGTTGAAACACAATGTTTCATCACCCTGTTTCCCAATTATCATTGCTTGTGTGTTTCTACGCACAAGTGCCATTCTGATCAATGATAGATCCCACCCAACCTTGACCCTCCAAGATAACAGAGGCTTCAGGTCATGATGAGTGATTGTTTGGGTTAGTGAATTAGTGATTGGAGTATATTAGTAGTTATGTATAATATGTATGTTGAAGTGATTTATTTTTAGATAAGTATTGTTGGTTTTGTAACTTGTTGAGAAAAAATGATTTCTTAAAATTGATATATATATCTTTCATTTGTGTTAACTTTCCAAATGGATGACTAATTTTATATTATTTTCTCATGCAGGTTTCACTTTTGGTTTCTAGATCGATTTGAAATTCTAATTGTGAAAATTTCAGTGAGATGTCAAACAACAATCGTGGAAAGAAAAAATCAAAATAGAGGGATGCATTTTCTTACTTTCAAAAGCCTCAATCCAAGAACCCAGATTCTCTTCATGATTCAATCTCTTTTGAGAAACCCATCAGTGAAATTCAAAGAGATGTCAACTCTTCTGAGAATGCATCTAATATCCATATAATAGATGATGAAATAGGTTCCTATAGTGATCAAATTGAGATGCTTTCACCAGAAATTGACAATAACAATGTTGAAGGTTTTTCCTTGGAAGGAAACACAAACCATTCACAATCACGGAAAAGGAAAAAAGGCCAATGGGACATAGGGAGACAATTCCAATTGGATAGGGTCTCAAAATTTCCATTTATTGAACCAATACCTCCAACAAATGAGAAAGAGGCTTCACGAGAGGTTAGATGCATTATATGTAGTTGGAAACTTGGAAAGACAGTAAAATTTCAGATTAATTTAGATACAATAGAGAAGCATGCAGGAAAGGTGTATGATAAGAAAATTGTAAATGGCGAGCATAAATCTATTATCAAATGGAAATCTTCTAAGGAATGTCGACATGTCAAATATGAATATGAATATAATAAATAATTAATCATTAAGAGAAAACTCGAGGCAAGTGGAGGAACCATCACATATCTATTTGGAAAGACAATGGAAATAAATTTGTTATCCAAGACGATGCAATTAAGCATTGTATTTCACATCTTATCTAGAGGTCACCCTATGATAGATTTTCCATATTACAAGAACTTTATATCTTTTATTGAAGCATCAAATTTTCCATCTTCTCATTCGTTAGTAATGAGTGGCTGAGAATGGGAAAAATATATAGCTCAAGTAGAAAAGGATGATTTGAAAGAGAATATTGTAAATGCTAGGTTTTTTTCATTATCTTTGGATGAAGTTACAACTATTGATAATACTTCATGGATCTACATGATAATTTATATGGTTAATGATCATGTTAGGCATTCATATTTACTTGGGATTCATAAAATGAGGGAGAATACTATAGTTCAAAATATTTATGAACTTGTCATCAAGACTTTGAAGGAAATTGGTGGTATCGATCATTTAGTGATTGCGAAAAAGTTGGTATGTGTCAGAGCAGATGAAGCAACAGTCATGCAAGGGAAAATGAATGGCCTTTGTGTCAAACTACAACAATCAACTTCACCATTTATGATTAGTATTCATTGTATGGATCATAGAATGAATCTTTCATTTAAAATAGTAAGCAAGTTTCCATTGGTTTCAAAAGTTGAAGATCTTGTACATGAAACTCATGCATACTTTTGTCGTAGTCCCAAGCGATTTAAAGAGTTTCAACAATTTGTTGAGGGTGTTACAGATAGAAAAAAGATACTAAAATATGTTGATACAAGATGGATCTCATTGAATGGACCAACTCAAAGACTATTTTGTGAGTACCAATCCTTAGTAGGGGTGATGTATGAACATCGCTTCAGTGTAGACAAATCTCAAGATCTTCTCTTTAGATTAACTGATATAGAGACATTATTAACATTAGCTAGAATTCTTCCTATGCTTTATGAAATGAATGTCCTTGTGAAAATGTCTTAGAGACACACAATGTATATTGCTGAATACATACATAATACAAAATTAGCATGTTTTCAATTGGATAATTTGTATACGATGCCATAGTCTTTCATAGGTCTAACATTTAAAGGTTGGACTACTATCATTGATATAGAAAATATTGAAAATTATTTGAAGTTTGATGGAAAAGGAATACTATGTATGACAATGCCCAGGTATATGGTTCTATTTCATTATTTTAGAAATATGGTACGAATCACTGAAGACGACCATGTGTCAAGAGCCCAATTCAACAATGTTGTGATTTCAATGAAGAACAACTTGATAGAAATTGCAAAATCACTAGCATCAGAGATAAGGGAACGATTTCCTCAAGATGAATTATTGGAGTCCATGTCTGTGGTATACCCTAAATATTGGAACCTTGAACATAATAGAGAGGCTAAAAGAGTTGAATTTTTAGAAAAAATCAAAATTTTAGTGCACCAATTTGGAAAGAATCACAATGTACAAGGAGAAGAGATTGAAGGTATATTAGATTCATCAAAGTTGTATCAACAAGCCAATATCTTTGGTCAAACAATGTTAGCTCAATATTGTGGTTTGGAGAAACCTCTAGAACATGGTGAAATAACCAAATTATGGACTAAATTAGGTGAAATCCAATACTTAGTAGAAAACATGTCAGTATATTTCAAATTAGCAGATTTATGTCAAACCATGATTTTGGGATCGGTGGAGGATGAGAGAATGTTTAGTGCACTATCATTCTTAAAGTCAAATTTGAAGAGCAAGCTTGATAAACATATGGATACATGTTTAATATTATATGTAACAAAATATGAAATAAACAATTTTACATTCGATACATCACTAGCTCTTTGGCGATCATATTGTGATAGAAGGGGAGAATACAACACAACAAATTCCTCTAATGAACTTGATATGGAAGATAATATTTTGGAGGGTTATAATAATAGTTCATCTATGAAGTTTCATGTTCATAATATAGAAAATGAGGGTCGACATGTTGATGTGAACTGGGATATTAATATACCCCAAGATTCTATCTAAACCAATATACATGAGGGGACTCTTATTTTGACTTACATGTTCCATCGATGATTGGAGTTGTAGAAATAATGAATGGAATGGCACATGTGATGTGATTCTTGTTAGTTTATTGACTTAATTGTTCCTCTATTTTTGGAGTACATTGGAAAAAGGTAATTCTTTATGGGAGAAAGATTACCATCTGTAAATTTTAAATTGCGTTTAAGGTAAAAATAAGTTCTATATTTTGTATTAAATAGTGTTGTTATCACTCTGTAATTTACAGAGGTTGTAGAAGAAAAGACATAGGTAACTACGAAACCACTTAGGAAGCTGGGATCTAGCCCTTCCAACTTTAGAGATGGATCTCTCTATAAGATTTAGATTTGTTTGAGTTTTAAAATGTTAGGATAGTTATGACAGTTCGAGTTTTGTTTGTTTGTTTGTTATAATTGGCTGAAAGAATGCTTAAATTTCCATTGGGCTATGGGGTTTGTATTTAAAGATAAGGATCTGTTTCAGATTTTTATAAGGTTTTCTCCATAGGGTAGGGTAGTAAGACTGCTCAATCTAATTGAATCAAATAAAATGAATAAGAGGGAAAATAGGGGAAAGTCCACTAAGCAAAGGAGCAGTTAATAATTGTTTCAATCAGTTTCAAATAAACAACATGAAGATCATTAAAAAACCAGAAACAGAGTACAATGAAATAAATTATGTTCTTTAGAATTTCTTTTAATGATTAGAATTATAATAACATGCAATGATTACATAGAATGAAAAAAAAAATAACAGACAAGGAAAACACATCACCAACAATCTGACACAAGAATCCTGTGAATAGGCCTCTTTTATTACTAGTCAATCCTTTGAAAATTTACACAATAGCTCCTGGGTGAAAAAATCATTCCATAATACTTCGAAGGGAGAAGTATTTATAAAACTGTTTACATAAGATCCTGTGATAAATGATCAGGATATTATGGAGGAATATCTAACTAACTAGATCTCTAAATACAAAATATAGGGATTTGCAGATTTGCTTAGATCCTTGGTGCTGATTTGGTGGAAGTGGTTGGTGACTCATTTATTTGACTTTGGTTGGCTGCTTCTCCACATTGACTAGAATAAAGAAACTGTCTTTACTCAAGTAATGTGCAAAGATCTTCCCGCCTCTTTTTACCTGGGATGTAAATCTTGAGTAATTTCCTGTATATTTCATCCATTTCTGTATACTTGGAAAAGGTAGGCTTAGTGATGAAGATATGATTAATCTCATGCTAAATATTCAAGTCTAACTGTAGTGTCTCCACAAAATATTTTCCTGTAATGATTCCCTGTATCCCTGCGAACTTTGAACTATCCTTTGCCACTATGCTCATTTTCTACTTGTAATCATGCAGAGTGATCGATTTATCATTAAGTACTAACAATACAGGAAGCCCTTTCTTGTGTAGCACCTCAAACTTACTAAATAACCTATGCACACCTATGTCCATCACTTGATCTTTTTCTTCCAGCTGCAACATTGATCCTTTCTTGGTGAGGACCTTCTTGATCTCAAGGATGGTATCTGTTCTATCCTCAATTTATAGTTCTTATAAATCTTGTTTGTTTTTGGAGTTTAGAAATTTGATAAGTTCAGTGGCCTATGTGGGTCTTTCTCCTATCTCTTCCTTGATGATCTCAATTTCTCCCCTGGCCTTCTATACTAACTCATGCTGCTAAAAAATAATCTGTATGGATGACCAGATTTTTTACATTGATTTGTTGATATATATCCAAATGTTTTCCTTATCTTGGGCTAAGGTATTGGCCAAGATAGTCTCTTTCCTTAATTGTTGTAACTGTTGACTAAGACTTTGAGACTTATGCATCTCTTCTTGGTGACTTTCATGGAACATTGAATTCAACTCCTTCAAGTTATTTACCTATTCCTATAGTTTTTTGATCTCTTCCCCTTGGATGGACATGTCTTCCATGTATTTTACAAGTTTGTCAGATGCATCTGAAATTGGTACTGGGATTGCTGATGGAATTTATGTTGATGTGGATGCTTTTGTTGTTTTGATTCCTATCAGAGGAACTACCTCCAGTAGGATCATGGCCATCTGCACATTTTGTTCCTTTTCCTTTATCAATTTATCCATTCCTGCTTCCATTTCTCTTATTTGTGCATTATGTTCCATAATTAGCTTTAACATTTCTTCCTTATGGCCTTCAATATCGGCCACTTCTTTGGCTTGTGAATATTTTGTAGCTGAAGTTTCAGCTCCTTTCTCATAGATGCTATATCAAAATTCTTCTTTTTTAACAATTCCTCAGCTGCCTTGACATTTGTTGGGTTATAACCAATCTTCAGCACCAATTCTTATAATGATTTGATTTTGTCGTCCTTGGAAAAATAAGAGATCTTCTCCAACTTTAATTGGGAATGAATATTGTTCAGGTATACCTACAACTTTGAAGCAGTCATTGGGGTACTTGTCAAGGTTGAGAATATCATCTCTCCTATCTGCCTATGCATATCCATATGGTCCACTGGATGGACATCCTTTACATCAAATTCAAAGGCAGTCTTCTTATAGTCTGTAACTATTTTAGGATGAGGAACTTGTGCTTGTAATAATACCATTTGCATTCTTCCTCTTTCTGTGTCAAACACTGACAACAATCTGTGTTGAGAAATGGAGTTATGCTTCAATAAATGAGCATAGGTGTTGTTGTTGAGGAGCTTATTTATTTGCTTGATCTGTTTATACTTGTCAAAAATGTTTGACTCTGTTTTCCCATGAGCTGATTTAGCTGTCAGAGTAGTGTCTGGGTGTTTTTGAGATGTCAGTGATGATGTAGAAACTATAAATTGACTGTTTGAATAGGATGAAGAGTGTGGTCCCTCCAAGACTATGGTGGACTGCATTTCTCCCTCTTTGAGTAAATCTGGTGTATGACTTATTTTGGCCCTCTTTCTCTAAACTTGGAAATACTCAATTGATACCTATGTGACAAAAGGATAAACCTCCTTTCTTGATATCTTATCTTCTTTATTTTGGGGTGTTTTGGTATGTGGATCTGTTACAGGGGTAGGTTGTTCCTATGTTTCTAGTAATGTATTCTCTTGACACTCTGTATGGTTCATGTATTTCTCCACCTCTGGTTTCTGTGAGTGAACATAAGGAGTTCTCCTTTGTTTGACTCTGAGTTCAGAGATGACACCAAAATGGTCATATGTCCAAGTGGAACTCAGAGTAAACCTCATTTTCTTCAAGAGGTTATATGCTTCTTCTCCTACTGATCTGTTGTTGCATATGAAAGGGCCAATCTGAGTCTTGATCCTAAGTTGGGACTTCTTCTTTGCTGCAACAAAGTGAATGTCATCTGAGTTCACCATTTTCCTTATGTATTCTAGTGAAAAAATCCTCACTGGGAGGTATTTGGGAAATATGTAGCAAGGTATCTCACACCCATATACTCTTATCTCTGTGTGGTTTTGGTATAAATACCAATCCCTTTTCTTAGCTTGATCAGAAAGGTGCAAGACTCTCTAAATTTCTTCACTAATCCATGGCTATGTGTTGTTGTTCAACATGAAAACAACTAGGTGAAAGAAATGGTCTATGAAGTCCTTGAAGTTGTACTTTGTTGAATGTTTCCTCACCAATGAGGTCCATAAGGTCACCGACTGCGGGCTTCCTTCCTGGTTCATTTTTTGAAGTGAACAGGGAAACCTGTCTGACTGGAAAAACAAGAACATGTAAACCAGAACTGAGGAATATCTGAAAATCCCTTCAGTTGGAAACATGAATAGATGATCATGAATGTTATCAACCATAAATTGACTGAAATTAAATTTAAGTGAAACTCTTTCTTCTGTGGAAAATATGGATAAAAAACATATAATAGGCTCATCTACCCATTCACCTGCGAAATAACCTAACTGGTAAGAAATCATGGAAATGATGTAGTTGGCTTTAACAATGAAGATGGAAGATGAGTAAGGGATATTTGTCTTGAGAAATTGGGCGTCTTATGGGAGAAAAAACTTGAAAATATGGGCTCTTTGGGGGAAAGTAAGTTTCTGATAAATGTCGTTTAGGGATTTAATGGAAAACAGGACAACTACGTCGTTTCTAGGGATTTGCAACATCTGGTCAATGGCTTCAGAGGTGATTTTGAATAGAGTTTCGCCAAAGGAGGAGACAATGACCCTTTGGCAAGTTGAATAGCGAGCTTGGCATCTGAAGGAGAAATCGGGAAAATGATGGGTTTGGGGGAACATGTATAGAGGTAAATTGGACTCCCAGATTCCAATTTCATCACTCTGGTCCAGAAAGATGTCTTTTATCCAAGAGTGCAATTTGAAGAAGTTGAATCCACACCTTGGATCCGTGATTTTATAATCCTTATCCGCCATAGGGATATGGTCCAGGTCGACAGGAGGGGGAAGTATCGGGTTCTCAAACATATTAGTGGATTTGGACTTGGTGGCCATGATTGACAGAGCTTGAGGTAAAATAATGGTAGAACTGTAATTACCCAAGGAAAAATGCCTGTTGACGGTGAGAGGTTGTGGAAATTATCTTGGCAACTTGATTTGGTGTGGTGTCCACGGTGTATGTATAAGAAAACGACGTTATAGGAGGTGAAACAGGGTTTTACAATATGTTGGAGTTGTCCATTATGGCGCGGGTCTGTTACTGGGTGGTTAATGGTCACGAGAAGTGTTTTAATTGGGTAACAGGTATGTAGGATGGGACACATGGTAGGTAGAAATAGGGTTACAGTGCCAGAGTGAAGTGAGTGGTATTNTATGGGGGGGTAGGTGGTAAGCAGAAATAGGAGGGTGGGGGTGGGGGGGTCCTAAATGTTGTGGACACACCACGTTAGGTGTGACTGATGCAAGAGAAGACACTTTTCAGACCCCCCCACTGTTAAAGGCAGAAAGGTCAGGGGGGGGTTCGAAAAGTGTTGAGGGTCATTGATCTGGGTGATGATGGATGGCACTGATCAATACTTGTGCAGGAGTTAACACTACATGACAAAGTGTCTTGTACACTAGCAAACTTAGGATAAAAATATGCGCTAGGTACCACTAAGTTTTCTCTTTAACACTTTTACATTATAAATTATTTTCCTAAGCTAGAAATACCCAAATTTAATCAAATAAAGGGTATTTTGACATCCTCTTTCAATTTTTCATGATACAAACATCACTATCCTATCTCCTAACCTAGGAATCTAACGTTTGTTATCATTTTTACAGGCATGTGTGCTTGTCATTGATGGAAAGATCAGAGTATGTAGCAGGAAAAACAGGGACAACGTAAGCTCAGAAGAGATAGTGCAGAGGTGCACGAAGAGTGGAAGAGTGTGCTTGTTTATTTGATGGAAAACAAGTAGGTAAGGAAGATCAACAACACAGGGATAACTGCATGGAAATATCAGAAGCGTAAACTCCATTTCGGAGTTTCAGATACCAAGAGATTGAGAAGTCAAGAGTTGAGACTCTTCAACACATGAGTCACCGAGTTGTGAAATCCGGTATCTCAAAATCCCGAAAGAGGCACATCAACAAGAGTTTTGCAGACCGGGAAGTAACTCCATTTTGGATTCCTGAATACCGAGAGTTGAAGTATCGAAACACTTCACCACAGGAGTGCCAAAATACCGAAACGATGAAATGAAAAACCCTGAAATCCCGAAACAGGCACATCTACTGGAGTTTCAGATACCCGGAGATTGAGAAGTCAAGAGTTGAGACTCTTCAACACAAGAAACCCAAAGTCGTGAAATGCGAAATCGTGAAATTTCAAAGACTCCATACCGGAGGTTCGGATACCGGGAGTTGGAGATGTCAAGGACTCTCACGACAGGAAGCCCGAAGTTGCGAAGTGGGAAAAACCAAAAAGTTGATCTGACTCCATTTCGGAGTTTCCCAGACTGGGAGGTGGAAGTGTTGAGATCTTTCACATCAAGAATTCTGAAATCACGATATGCGAAAGCGTGAAGTGATCTAGGCCGATAGATCTAGGAGGTGAATGTGGCAGACCACATCAGAAAGGACAGATGGAAGACTATGACACATGGAACGATCAGACAATGACAAGTGTCAAGTTGATTTGGCATTTCAGGCCACTGGAATTCATAATTCTGACTGACACTTGCCAGCCACTCGGGTCACGACACGCCATCGAGTGACGCAAGACTGACCTCACTCTGAAAGTTTTTTTTTTAGGAGTTTTAACTCCATCACTCCCCCAAAGTCTCGAAGGATGAAGTCCCAAGGCAAAGGATAGTCATCCAATCACCACAGATTGTGGATCGTTGATCTAGAGATTGAAGAGTTGTAGAGAAGAGCTCGAACCGACAAGCTCCATTTCAGAGTTTTGGAGATCGTGACTTGGAGAGTCAACATGCCACAAAATAGGATTTCCGAAATGCCGAAATGCGAAACACTTTTTGGCTCAGCCTGTGGTCACAACCATTGGTCACATCAACGAAAGATGGAGGAAGGAGCTAGTGCAGACAAGCTCCATTTTGGAGTTTCGGGGATCAAGACATGGAGAGTAACAAAATCCTTACCACGAGGATCCTGAAATGTTGAAGTGCGAAATAGAAAAATGAACGCAAGATTCAATGAAGTCAATTCAACGATGCAGATGAATTTGAATAAGATCAGAGGGCTACTGTTGCACTTCATAGTGTAACTGCTAGAAACAAATGATTGTTTCTTCCAGAGGATGAGCTCATCTATGACAGAGAAGACAAAGAGTCTCAACTGCCAGAGAAGCTGAAGAATCTCAATATAACACCCAGTGATGATGGATGCGAGTGTGAAACCGCCAGAGAAGTTGAAGAGTTACCATGATGATCAGGCAGAGCACTGACCATGAGTAGGACATGCAGAACAAGAGATGAGGTGGCACACATGAGACGGGATAGCGGTGGAAGAGTGTAGTGGGGAAAACACCCCGATGTGGAGCAGAATGGGGGTGGAGAGGATGCAAGAGCAAGAAGCAGATTGCATGCAAAAGGTGCACAGAAAGTATAAGAATGCTGGACAAAGAAGAAATATGTGTGGTTGTTGAGTGTGATTCAGGTGTGAATAAGGAGGCAGAGCGCAGCAGCAGAAATGCATAGAAGGGGAATGGTGCATTGAAGGGACATGGCACAGAGAGAATAAAAGGAAAAAGAACAGAAAGCGCAAGGTGTGTGCAGAAGACATTGATGTAGACAGAGCAGCGTAGCTTAGCAGAACAGTAATGAGACCGGTAAGCCATTGAAGAAATTTATATCGCTGCAATAAGTCTTAATAGCAAAGATTTAGATTTCAAGGAGGTAGGGTGGTGTTAGGGAGGATTGTTGTCCTCAGAGGTTCAAGTGGGTGCTTGAACAAAGGGACTTGTAGCTTCCATCTGGTTGCAGCAAGAGAAACCAGGGAGCTAGGGTGGTGCAAGGGAGAACTGTTGTTCTCTATTTTACAGGTTGGTGCCTGTATGATTGGAAGTTGGTGCTTCCATCCAGTTGGTGCTTGAACACTTGGGGAGTTGGTGCTAG
>SNQJ01S0253906.1:0-12660 GCA_010110895.2 Picea sitchensis
GTTGTGGTGAGATAATTTAGACTTCCCACCAATTGTCGATACAAAGTACCATCCACTTCTTTTGAGTCATCATTATTGTTGAGCTTAACATTTTGTTCTAATGGAGTAGATATTGTCTTACATGTGTTCATATTAAACCTCCTAAGTACCTCCTTTGTATATTTTCTTTGTGTGTTTAAGGTCTTACCATTTTCTCTCCATACCTCAAGACCTAAACAGTAATGTAAATGTCCAAGATACTTCTTTTCAAACTGTTGTGACAACTTTATTTTGATCTCTTCAATCATCCCAGTAGCACTTCCTGTTATGATAAGATCATCTACATATAGAGAAATCAAAGCAATTTGACCATTTCTATCTTTCTTGATATACATGTTTGGATCACTTTTACTTTTTATAAAGCCTTGTTGAAAGAAAAATGTATCAATTTTCTCATACCAAGACCTAGGTGCCTATTTAAGTCCATATAAAGCTTTCTTCAACTTGCATACAAGATGTTCTTTTCCTTTCTTTACAAACCCCTCTGGTTGAATAGGATAAACCTCTTCTTTTAATTCTCCATTTATAAATCGGAAACACGACATCTAAGTGATGCAACTTCCAATTATGCTTGGTAGTATTACGATCATTAGTAATCTAATGGTATTCATTTTGCTCTGAGGAGGAAAAGATTAATCTTCATAATCTATCCCTTCTTTCTATAAATAACCTTTGGCAGCCAATCTAGCTTTGTATTTGTCTATACTACCATAAACATAAAATTTATATTTGAACAGCCATTTTGATCCTATGGGGTTTTGTTCTACGAATCCGTCAATTCACGTGTTCATTTTTAATTATAGAATCATATTATTCCTTCATGGCATCCATCCATTCTTTATTGCTTTTGCTTGCTCATAATTTAAAGGCTCTACCACATCCATAGCTTGAGTTATTAAGGCATGGTCTCTATACATGACCGAGGTCTTAGATTGTCTTGTTGTCTTCCTTAGTTCTTCACTTCTTTGTAGAGTTCCTTCACCTCTTCTAGGCATTCTATGGCTACTTGTAGAATCTACGATGCTTGGAGCCTTCTTTTGTTGTAAAACTTCTTCTTCTTCTTACTTTAGCACTTTCCTCTCCTTTTCTTTAGGTAGATTCCATACATCATAATCATATGCTTTTTGTACTTCATCTATATTTTCATGAAACAACACATCTTTACTTGCAAACACCTTATGATTGCTAGGATCAAACATTTTATAGGCTTTGTATTATGTATAATAACCAATAAATATGCATTTAATTGCCTTGGCATCAAGCTTTCTCCTATTATCTTCTTTTGAAATGTGAGAAAATGCTTTACTCCCAAATATTTTCAAGTGACTCACTTCTGGTTTGTATCCATAAAAAGATTCAAAAGGTTTTTTGTGCTCTAAAATTTTTGTAGGACTCCTATTCTTTAGATATACAACAATGCTTATTGCTTCAGCCCAAAAACCATCAGAAAGATTTTTACCTTTTATCATACATCGAGCACATTCAACCAAGGTTCTATTTTCATCTCACCTTTCTCCATTTTCTTTGAGGAATTATGAAATATATAAAGTGTTATTTGAATCCCCATTGCAATGCGATATAGATACCCACGATGTATACTCCTCAGTCGACCTAAGATGCAGTGCTCCTTCTTGTTTTCTTTTCAACCATATTCTTGAATTCTTTAAAATATTCAAAGATGTCACTTTTATTTCTCATGAAATAGACCAAAGTGTATCTAGTTCTATCATCAATAAAGATAAAGGAAATAATATACTCCTCCAAGAGATATAGTTTGCATGGGTCCCTACAAACATCAGTGTGCACTAGTTCAATAATTTATCTCTTTCTTTTATCTATATGCATAGGAAACTCTTCTCTATGTTTTTTCTTAATGTGCATCCTTCACATTCAACATGTTCGCTTTTAAACATTGGAAGACCTTCTACCATTTCTTTCTTCCCTGAGCATCATAAGATCATTGGTTTAGATTATCTAGCCGCAACTGATGCAGCTCTTCCATTAACATAGTTGTGGATGCCAACGCTTGATGATACCTCCTTGTAACATCAAGCTTATATATTCCTCCAACTCTAGATCCTCTTGGAATGATTTTGTAGTGATCCTGTATGTCCTTCACCACACATTGTGGCTTAACAAGTTAACTTTTAGATCTTGATCTGCAATGGGGGATACAATCAAATTCTTCTTTATGCCTGGCACATATATTACATTATGGATTTGTTTCACCTCACCTGTAGGTAAAGTCACAGATACATATCCATACCCTTTAATTTCATGCGACCTATCATCTCCTAGATAGAAATTTTGAGCATCATTAATGTTTTCATGATATGTATCCATGAATTCTTATTACCTTGACATATGAATTAGGCACCAAAATCGATAAAGCGAGAATTAGCATCATGGGTGTCAGCGATAAAGCAACTGTAGAACAAAACAACGAAGTTACTTCAAGAATCATCACACATACTCCTTGCACCTTCCAATGTCAGCGAAATTTTCTGAATGTTTGTTATATTTGGACTCATTAAACTTCCTCCTCCTACTAATCTTTATCATAATGTCCAAACTTACCATAGTAGAAGCATCCTTCATTCTTCTTCACATGTGTATTTGTGCTTGGTGAATTTATACGGTTTCAGATATGGCTTACCTTCTTTATTTATCCTCCATCACTTTCCTTTTCTCCAGGGTTGTTTCCCTTTAGCGATGTGTAGGATCTGAATTGTGAGATGCACGCTGTTGGGGTCTTGTGCCTCCTCCTCTTGTAGAATAATGCAATGATTCATCAAGGTGGGGGCATTTTCCCTAGTTGCAAACCAAGTAATAAATGTTTGATATTCATCAACATGTCATTTAATGTATGTGGGTGGCTAGATGATTACCAGGAAATCTTCTCATAATATCTCTAGCTTATCTTTTCAACTCTTTGATTTGAAAGAAAGTTATTGATATTTTTATTCTCCTCCATCTTAATTGAAGAAGCTTACTCTTCAAAGACATTCTACGGTTTTGTTTATGCATTATCTTCTCGTATTTAAGTGTCACCAAGTTTCATGGGATGTTTTTAATTCCCTAATGTGTGAGATGATATTGTCCTTGACAGACATACTCAAGAGCACCTTCGCTTTAGTCTCTCAGTAAGCCCCAATCCTGGGCGGGGTTATGGAATGGTTTCGCCGTCTCCACATGCGATCGACTAAACATTGTATCATTTTATCAACGTCTGCAACTTAAACTCCAATTGACATAATTTTCCCCATTTAACTTATTACGTTCATTTTATATATAGATGCATAGCGAAATGTTACCATTTTTTTATAGCACTAAAATGGCTGGTAATAACCAATACTCTAGAACAAAAAAAAACTCTATAATAATCGATGTTCCAAATTCCGGATATGCTTAAAATAAAAATATATAACATCACTTCTTTATAATGTGAGCTTTGTCATAATCCGTACACAATGAAAAACATATAATCACACTACCATATTACCAATAAACACCATATCATCACATTATCACACACCACCATTTAGCCTTAGTTCAAGTTTTTTTTTTTTTAGTTTTTTAATTTATTAAATTCCACCATGACACCTTTCCACATTATCTTTAAGTTATAATTTATGTTCCTCTTTACACACTACTCACAAAACCTCTTTTCCTTCCAACCACCAAAAGACAAAAATCCTTTTACTGAAATTTACCAGCCATAAAGGGAAATATGTATACCTTCACGACCTCTTTCAAAAAAAATTGAATGTCTCTTCCACAGAGATCCTCTAGCCTCAATCGCTCCTCAGATTTTAGCAATTCCGATGGGCCCAAGAGTCCACGACTCTCCCTTACAACAGACAAACAACAAATGATCTAATAGCGGACAGGTAGAAAACGAACATGTAATCTTCACGCAGATTGACAACCCTCTCATGCAGCCCTCACCTCCTTCACGTTCACAAGAATCTTGACACTGCCAATGCCCTTCTCTCAAGAGAAAACGATGGCCCCTTCACTGCTTCTTCGTACAACAAAGAAAAACCAGTCACAACAGTAGTCACAATCTCTTCTCCCAGTCATAACAATGACTATCAATGCTTAACAGTTGCTCTCTTTTTTTTTAATCCTTAAACAACATGGGCGATAACTTTGCTCCAACTTCGGATAGATCAAACACTTCCACACAGGGTGACATAACAACACCCTCTCACCTCTCTCTATGATTTCACCCTTCACTACACTCACAACCCTCTCTTCTCTCACAGGGCACTCACGGCTCTCTTGCACAGGTGGAGAGCACTCTTACACAAGAAACAAAACGATAGCAGCAATTCCTCACAGCCTAGCTCTCTCGGACCTCACAACTTTCACAACACTCACGTCCTCTCCAACTCACATGGCCTTCACGGCTCTCTTGGCTCTAATACCAAATAGAGAGAAGGCACACAGTTCAACACATGCATATATAGACTTTAGTAACTTGTCTATCGCATTTACGCTTGGATGGGTGTATTTATGATAGTGAGATGAGCTCCATCGTTGATTATTTTCAAGATCAATGGTTGGAATTACTTATTCCGGACGTTTCTCGTTCTTACAAGAAGTTACTGGAGTGATGCATTTACTGCACGCTTATATCTATCAACTACCAGTTTGACTGGTTGTTTAATTAATTATGACAGATCAGTCCTTTGCTAATTGAATTTTCGTATCTTCTCTATGTTTTCTATAAAATTGAAGGCCCAGATCTAGGTGGTCTTGAGATAAAATTTGAGCCATTTTCTCTTTGTTCAAATGAGTTGCCCCCTACTTTCATCGGTCTTCAAGCCTAGACGTGAAATGATATTCATTGCCTCTGGTTGGTTGGACTAGTTCTTTACAACTTCTTCGAGTAACATCGGATATTTTCCTCTCATTGCCTCTGTTGAGTTTCAAAGAACTTCCTTTCATTGCCTCCGATGAGTTTCAGAGCACTTTCTCTTAACATTGGCGATGTGAAATAGTGAGTTTCGGAGCACTTTAAATTAACTCCGTCGATGAATTTAGAGCAGTTTAGATTAACTTTGTCGATGACTTCAGAGTAGTTGTTTACATGTTCGCCACTGATTGCATTATTTTTTATATATGGGCACATATCTAAAATAATTTATTCTCTACCTGGCAAGCTTTCAAAACCCTAGTCATGTCTTTTCTCTCCATTGCTCACTCTTACACCCCAATGTTTAATTTAAAATTCTTCCCTTTCATATGGTTTGTTTCCCTTTTTATGCTTTTTTTTTTAAAATGTGGTTTAAATGAATTTTAAATTTTAAATAAATCAGAATATTTAAATTCAATATATATAATGACTTTTAAGAATAACTTATTATAAATGATACCTAAAGTAGCTTTGGGCGGAGGTGAGAACTCAAGAATGCGAACCTGTGATCACGTCATTGAAGGGGATTTTCAAGACTCATAACTAGCTCAAACGATGTCAGATTTGAGTATCATCTCTTGTGACGTGAAGAGTGTTGAGAGGCACTTTCAGCGAGTCAAATAACCATGTTATTCAAGCATTCCATATGTGTAACAATCAATAAGGCAAGTTTGGGCGAGAAACCACTTGGCGATTCATTTTGGTACTTATGGGTATTGGATTGTGATTTCATCAGTTGCGTTGGAATAGTATAGCGATAAAAATAGCCCATTTGACCTATTTTGATGATGAAAAGAATTCACTTTGTGAAAGCCAAAAAATTGCGCTCAAAGTCATTGTTTAACAAAGTTGGAGCCTCATTTTCATTTATTTGCCTTCCGCTAAATTCAATTACATAGAAGTTCTTATGTCATCACGTAATGTATGGAATCTTAATAAATCCATTGACATTGAGGTGATGCCTTGGTAGAACATAATTATAAACCCACAAAAATAGCCAATCGACGTTTGGGATGCTCAACACGACTTAGGAGCTGGGAGGAACGATTTTTCTTTAACATGCATTTCAGATTAACGTAAGACCCTCGGATGTGTGATTTAACTCATATGATTCTAAATAGGAACCTTCACGATCAGTAATGTTATCCACTTAGCAATAAAACAAGTGAAACAAACTAGTGTAATGCGATTAAAATTTATTTGAAGTAACACGAAGCCAGGTTTGATTGTGACACAATCCACAGAAGCAGATCAGATGTAGTAGTTGTCAAATTTTCCATCTAGGCATGGAAGGTGTAGTCCTACCATAAATTTTAGGAGAATTGACCGATGGATGTGCTTAAGGGATGTAGGTTGGGAGGGATGAATGGGTCTCTCAAGAGTGTCTTGTTGGCTGGAGTTGTGGTGAGAGAAAGGAGATCATTGTAGATGTGCTCAGTGTCAATGAAAGGCCGACAACTTTCTGTTGGCACATCGATGACATAAGAGGGAAACTCATCAATCTAGCAGTGCATTGGTGAGGGAGAGATGAACCTCACCAATATGCAGTGTATCGAGGTGAAAGGGTGATATGTTGTCAATATGTGATGCATCGATGAAATTGAAAGGAAGTTAGCTAGTGAAATGTGTGTGCGCATTGAAGGTAATTGTGTGAACATTATCGATGTGTCGGCGTTGATGGCAGAAGTTAAAACCGGTGATAAAAGATGTGCATCAATGGGATTTAAGCGTGGCACATCTATGCATCAAGCCTTCGTTTGAGAGGTGTCCATGTTTGTGAAAATCACTAGCTTTAATGTGTAGGTGGAATAAAGGATGCATTTGTCAGTACACTATGTATCGATGCAGGAAGAGAGAACTCACTGAAGTGCGGATCGACGAGTCAAAGTGATCTGAAGAGAAACTGGAAATGGTAAAGCGGGAAGAGTGGGAGGAAAACTTCCGGGGATTATCCATTTCCTTGAAAGAGTGAATGTGAGGTTCCTGATGGGAAGTTTTGAAGGGGCCCGATTTATTCTCTTACATCAGGCAGAGAGAGAAAGTATATTTTGTGCTTTCATAACCTCCAAAAGTTTATAAACGTCGAAACAATTTCTTCCAAATTATGATGTTGAGTGGTGGAGTCTTCTAGAGACCATATTAAGAAAACATTCTATAGTGATTTAATGAGTGTGTACAACACTTAGAGATGTGGTGTGCATGTTTTTCTATATACCTTTGAAAAGCAATACTTGGTATTTCAATTTTGCGAATGAGGTCATCGGCTACTGATGGGGTGATTTTTCTAAAGTATTTTATAGATAAATTTGGGGAAGAGATCACCATTGGTGATCCCCATTTGGGGAACAGATCACCATTGGTGTAAAATCCATCCATTGAGACGGATCCCACTTATCTGGCGGTGAAGTCATTTATAACCTCTTTGATAGCTTGACATGAGGAAGAGGCTACCCACACCTCAGGATAGTCCACATTATTAAGAGCTGGTGAGAAAAGGGGAAGAGGAGAGATGAGGGACACTTCAAATCTCTTAGGACCACCAACCCTAGGTATTTTCCTCCCTCAACTCCTTGGGTGGCCAAAAATACACGGGGTTGATTTTTGGTGGACAAGGGGGTGAAAATGAGCTTGTTAAATTTTGGACCAACAAACTAATAAAAGTAAACAACAAGTTGTTCTATACTTATGACCATACGGAGGAAAATGTTGAAAGCGATTTCCGGGGGTAAAGCAGGGGTTGGAAACAATTACTACAGTGAAAGACTTATAAAAGAATTACCAAGACCCAATAGTCAAAATGTCTTATGAAATATATATCCATGCCATTTAATATGGATGTAAGTTATGAACATCAAGTTGTTTGGGTCTTGTAATATGTGAAAACAAGCCTAGAAATGCCTAGAATTAGTGGGAATTGCCAAAAAAACAATCCCGTGGCTTTTAAAGGATGAAAACCAGGATATGAAAATGAAAAACCATCCATTCAGTGGGTTGCAACACCTATGGAAAAATATTTAACTAGATGCAAACTAAATTTTACCAGTGTGTTGGGTGGATTGACGAATGGTTTAAGACTTTAAGCATGTATTAATTATAAATTTTTAAGCTGATTAATCACATGAAAGGTTACCACATAGTTATGAAGGTCCTCCCGACTAGGCTCATGCTTATTATCTCACAAGTGTTCTGCCTAGTATAAAAAGAGTGATCTTGCATACACCAATTGAATTAGATAGGTGCTCCAGTTGGGAAAGGAGGTTACACCTTTCATCACTAAGTTTGGACTCTTAAATCTGGATGGAAAGAAGGATATTTTCACAAAGGAAGAGGCTCAAGACCCCCTCGAGGGAGTTTGGTTGAGCTTACACGATCATAGTAGTATTTCGATCCAAGCTAAGTTATTAGATTTCTTAATAATTTGGGATTTACAATAAGACCAATTAGAAGAAAAATACCCTCCATTTGGTCTGAGGAAGACAAATTCCGATTGGACCCTGATAAAGATTCTCTAGCTTTGACTCCTAGTGTTCTAGAAATTGAAATTGTATAAATTGAAATACCAAGCCATCCACGTGGAGAGATCACATCTTTATTTCATAAGCGTGTCTCTTGGTCAACAAGCGATCTAGATATATATATATGTGTGTGTGTGTGTGTGTGTGTGTGTGTGTGTGTGTGTGTGGTGTGTGTGTTTAGTGGGGTGGACCCCTGCCTTTTGTTTTCAAATGTTCTGCATTGTTTTATTTTAATGTCGCCCTTTAGGGGTATAAACCTACAAGTGATAAATAAATGAAAATATGCAATACTACAAGTACCATTTCATTGTCCCCACTAAACTTGACGTTAAACACACTGGGCATGATGGAAAGGAAACACAACCACCACCTAGTCACGGGGTTATGCACACTTTAGCCTGTCTCTTGGGTGGTGTGGTACTCTAAAATTAATAATGAATAAATAAAATCACCTATGCTACTCAACCCAAAGGAATGTGGTTTAAGTTCTTTGTAGGTTGCATAGCTGCCATGTGCAAGGGAGCTTCAACTATTTACTTGGTTAAGGGTTGGAAATTAATCTAATGAAGATTAAATAAATGATAATTTACAGAGAAAAATTGTTGACTTCTATGAACACAAATCTGGACCCGAAAAAAAAAAAATAACAAATAAATAAATAAATAAATTCTTGAAGATGAAGACTATGTTAACAACGAAGTGTGTGAAAGATTTATGGCCCAGGTAAATCAAAACAAAATGAAAATGAGTGTAGGGAAGGATTTTATAAGGTTGTTCCTTGTTTTTTTCTTGTTGCCTTGCTAGCTCCTTTGCAACAAATTAAGTGGTTTGACCCCTTAGGTGGTAAATGGGCAACCCGATTACTTCCTAGCCCGGAATGTAATGCAGTTTTAGTATATTTAATATGAGAAACAAAAATTAAAAAGAGAATAAATTAGAAAGTTATGAGTATAAGAAAATAATAACTAAGATGATGACTATCCTAGAGAGGAATTGGCCCGACCAAAATGGTCAATTTTCCTATTTAGGACAACAACATAAGAGATAGAAACTAAAGTTGCAAAAATGAGAATGGAAAAAGAAGGAATTAAACAACTATAGACAACGAATAAGGGTCTTAATGGATCACTTAAGGTACCCTAGACCTCTAACTACCCTAAATGGTGATATGTCCTATCTCCTTTACAGAATTTTACTTTCAAACTGTTCACTTCAAACAAGACGTACAAGGTTGTTGAGTGAAAAATAAAACCTAGGTTGAGCCCAAAATAGCTAAATACATCTAATCAATCCTAGGTGGAGATAGATAACATAAATGGTATCTACTACTACCCCTCAACCCTCAACTGGCAAGCATCCAAGTCCCAACAATTGAAGGGAGAACAAGTAAGTACAAACACTAAGAACTTTTGAAAAAATTAGCAGAGCTTTTGTTCTATATTCGAAAAGTCCCCCTTTGTTACAAAATCCTCCCTCTTATTTATAAGAGAAGAGGAAGCTAGGGTTAGGTCACAAAACACTTATCACTTTTGGAAAAATGGCAAGTGGACCAACCCTAAAGTTATCTATCTTTTTGCAGAAGGTAAATCAAATCTAAATTTGATTTCAAACTTTAATTACAATATTTTATCTAAAGTAAAACATTTGAGAAACAAAATTTTGACAAAGGTATTTGAGGGAAAAGACAAAAAAAAATTTCCACCTCATCATTTGACTTGGGATTTGTGCCATTCCAATGTCATCTTGATTGTTGGCCCTACTTTTGCAGCTATAAACTAGTGAATTCAAGATGTCAAAGGGCAGCCAGGTGGTACATCAAATTCAGGGTGAGGAAGGAGCCCATAGGGAAGTCTGGTTTGCACTAGAGGAGGGAACTGGACCAAGGAATTGTTTGTTGAAAGTAAGGAAATATCCATTGTTCGAGAAGTTATCAACGTAATTTGATGCCCCCCTTGTTATCTATAATTCTTCCCTAGGATTGGTGAAGTAAGGTTTCAATTTGGGCTTGATTTGGTAAAGGGAGCCTCGGGCCTAAACACTTGGAAATATTTTCCCTCATATTAAATATCCATTATTCTGAAATATTATGTATTCATTCTATAATTCTATTCATCATGGCTAAAATACTACTTACCTTCGTTTAGAATTAAATCGGGCTCTGGATGAGAAAGATATGGCCCTAGAAAGGTTTATGGGAAAGTGTTGGTTGCAGGGACAATTTGGGGGAAATTAGAAATCAAAATGAGTTCAATTTCAAAAAATAACAGTCTGCTATGTTGACCTATATTCTTGTAGGCTGAGAATACAGGTCTCCCTCAGTTCAAAATTTGGCCCAGGCCCTCAAGTGGGACTCCTTCCTACACTTGTTTTAAAGAGTCAAAATCAAAGGTCTGAAGCATACAGATGTTTCCTCAAAATATATGATGAATTTTGAAAGTGAATGCCATGGATCGATTCTACATTTCACCATGGTCATCTGGGCTATTTCTGGGTGAAAATCCTCCTCCATATGAGGAGGATATGCAAATAAGTTACTTGATTTCTCTTAGGGGGAATAATAGAATTTTATATTATATAGTTTTGAACTATATGGTATTTATATTTTCAAATATTTAATATTTTAATTTTATTATTATTATTATTATTATTGTGTATTATTATTATTATTATTATATATATATTGTTTGGAAGATATATATATATATATATATATATTGTTGGAAGATCCAGTTTGTTGTCATTGGTATGAAAGAAAGCCCCTAGTCATGGGTTTGGACCTTAAGTTATTTGAAGGTATTTGTAATGAAGGAAAATGCACATGTAGATACAAGACCCATGGATGGATGGTATACATCATGTTGTTTCAGGTGGTATGTAGCGTGTCACATGGATCCTCATGGTTGAGAATGAATTTTGAAAATGACAAGTGTCGTGAAGAGGAAGTACATGTAGGCCAAGATAATTGAAGAAAAGAATTAAAAAAAAAAATTTTCAAATTAGAGCTAATGTTAAAAGGAAGTGACATAATGGGTATAAATAAATATCATTATACATTCGACAAATTACACAAATTGAATTTGAATGTGTGTGAAGTAAAGAAGATTGGTTCAAAGGGGGATGAAGTCTTTTGGTGATGTGTGTTCTAAGGGTATGTTATATTTTGGTCATCTTACCATTTTGCTATAAAAATGTTTCTAGAGCAGTGTATGGTGAAATCTTTATGGTAGTGAGAATACATATCAAAGGTACCTATGGTAAAAATTTCAATGTGATTGGCTATAATTATGGAATGCACTCACATTGGAGAGATAGGGTTTGTGACAGTCCAACAGAAGCTAGTCAATAAATAGGTGTTAGGGTAAAATAGTCACTTAACTTATTCATGAGGAATCCAAATGACATGGGACAGATTTCATTGAAAATGATACGGACTTTAGTTTCTTGTGTGCAAGTTTAGAATCAGATGTTAAATGTTGAGTGGGCATTACGACACAGGATTCAGTCTCCTAAAATAAGTAGCCAAGAGATTGAACAAGATACCATTCTCTCTATATCAAGGTACCTGTGGTAAAAATTTCAGCTCTTGATTCGCTATAATTATGGAGATACACTCTGTGGAAGATAGGGTTTGTGACCAGTCCTGAAGCTAGTCAATAAATAGGTGTTCCGGGTAAAATAGTCATAACTTATTCATCGAGAATCCAAATGACATGGGACAGATTTCATTGAAAATAGTACGGACTTTAGTTTCTTGTGTGCAAGTTTCAGAATCTGATGTTAAATATTGAGTGCGGGGCATTCTGTACAAGTTCGGTCTCCTAAATAAACCAGAATTGAACAAGGTCTACCATTCTCTCTATAACTTCTTTTTGGGGAGCATTCAAGGAGTGAAACTTGGAGAAGTTTCAGAGAATACATTGAGTAATATTATCTAGAAGATCATATTACTCCAAGAATTGAAAATTTTCATAAATTGAAGAAGTCTCAGGAAGCATTATCAGGTTCTATGTGATGATTGGTTGATGGTGATAATTTAATGTAAATTTTTATTATCTCTCATATATTATTGGGTGGAAGGAAGGGGCAAGGATGGAGAGTTCAACTCTCTATTGATATTGGAGAATTGTATCTTCCTCTTGGAGGTTTATCCCTCCCTTTACATTTGGAAGTTGTAGCTACCTTTGG
>SNQJ01S0253907.1:0-12660 GCA_010110895.2 Picea sitchensis
TACACTCCCTAAATCGATCTGGAGTCCAAGGGTTTTCATCGATACCTTTGCATCCTCAATGTGCAAAGTCCTGCACACTCAGGAGGACCTAGTCAATAGAACCTGTCTAAGTAAATACGACAAAATAACATATCATCAAATCCACAATATCTCATAATCATAATCACAACGACCAATAGTATAATAACCCGGATCACTTACATGCAAGTGTCCTCAAGAATAAGTTCGCTCAGTGCACGCAAGAGCAGGATGTTACATACACCCCCTCTTGTTTTAAAATTCGTCCCAAAGTTTCACAGTATATAAGTGTCGAAATGAAGTGTATCACAATATCATAAGTCTATATATCAAACAAAAATAGAATTGTTGGTGCATATCATATGCGTCCTCCCAGGTCGCCGAGTGCAGACTATAGTTGTCCCATTGGATCTTGACCCGATATACTATTTTATGTCGTAGTTGTCGAATGCGATGGTATAGGATGTGGATTGGATTAGCCATGAGAACACCCTCGACAAATACCTACAAGGAACTCATGTCAATAACATGTGTAGGATCACTAATATAATGTCTCAAAATAGATACGTGAAAAACATCGTGCATACGTCTCAAAGAATCAGACAAGGCTATTTTGTAGGCCATGGTCCCTCTCTTTTCCAAAATATCATAGGATCCCACAAACCTAGTAGAGAGTTTAGCACCCTTTCCAAAATTGATCGAACTCTTATGCGGTTTCACCAGCAAGAAGACGTGATCGCCAAATTCATAACTATGATCGACATGATGCGCATCGACATAAATCTACTGTCGATCCTGCGCTTCCTTGATCCTTTGTCTTATAGTTTGCATTTGATCTTCCATTTCTTGGATCAATTCTGGTCCCACCAGGACCCTATCCTCAAATCGATCCCAACTCAAAGGCGTCCGACACAGTCGCCTATAAAGAAAATCGAAAGGTTCCATATTAATGGTGCTTTGATAAATGTTGTTATATGAAAATTCTACCAGTGGTAAGAATTCTTCCCAACACTCCTGTTGGTCCATAAATTACATGCGCAACATATATTCCAAGATTTGGTTTGTTCGTTTGGTCTAGTTGTCTGTCTCAGGGTGATACGCGGTACTAAATTTAAGTTGCGTTCTCAAGGCCTCTTGGAAACTAGTCCAAAATTGTCCAGTAAACATCGATCCTCATTTGGATATAATCCTATTAGGCACGCCATGTAGCCTCACAATATCACTAATGAAAACTCTAGCTATGTCAGGTGCCTGATACGTCATACGCACAGGAATAAAATGAGCACTCTTCATCAGAGAGTTGACCACCACAAAAATCGATACGTGTCTCCCTTCTGTCAGTGGAAATCCAACATGAAATACATTGAAATGACCTCTCATTTAGATTCTGGAATTGCATGTGGTTGTAGTAATCATGTCGGATGTCTATGTTCATCCTTCACCTGTTGACATTCTATACATCTTTCCACGTAGTTGACTATGTTTGCCTTCATTCCTTTCCAGAAGAATAAGGGTTTAAGGTCTGCCTTCATCTTCGTGACTCTCGGGTGATCCATGTACACTGCTCTGTGAGCCTTGTTTAAGATCAAATTCCTCAAATTGTCATTGGGAGGTACGTAAATTCAACCTTTAAATCTCAATAATCCGTCGTTTTCCATAGTAAATCCTTCAAATTTTGGTACCATCATTGTCTTTTGTTTGATAAAATCCTTGACCTCTTTATACCAGTCATCGTTGCACTGTAAAGTTAGATATTTTCACATAGATTTGTTTGAAGAGGCATCACCGAAAATATGCATGGTATCTGACTCAATGCATCCGCCATTCAGTTCATTGTTCCTTTTATGTAACTAATCTCAAAATTGTACTTGCTAAGAAATTTTGACCAACGTCGTTGTCGAGCGTTCAAGTCGTTTTCGTGGTAGTCTACAATGGTCCATTTTTAGTTCAAATTTTCGCCCAATAAGGTAGTGCCTCCAAACTCTCAAGGCATAAATAATGGATAACAACTCCAAATCATGCATCACATAGTTCTCCTCATGCCTTCTCAACTTTCTCGAGATGTAAGCGATAACTCGACCATCTTGCATCAATACTTTTCCTAAGCCTTCCTTGGATGCATCAGTGCATACCAAGAAGTCTGTGTCCATGTTAGGGACCTTTATTATCGGTGTTTTCATCAACATATCCTTGAGCCTTTAAAATTCCTGCACGCATTTCTCGGTCCAAACAAACTTCTTATTCTTCTTCTGCAATTCCGTAATCAGATTTGCTATCTTTGAAAAACCCTCGAAGAAACATCGATAGTATCCCACTAAACCCATGAAGCTACACACTTCGGGGACATTAGTTAGTGTAGGCCATTCCATAATAGCCTCAACCTTTGCTGGATCCATGGTGATACCTTCTCCAGCGATGACATGCCCTAAGTAGTGAATACTCAATTGATAAAACAAGCATTTAGACAATTTCCTATACAATTTGTTCTCTCGCAGACATTGCAGTACCAAGCGCAAGTGCTCGTCATGCTCCTCCATCGTCTGAGATTAAATCAAAATATCATCAATGAATACTTGGATGAACTCGTCCAAGTATTCGCGGAACACCCCTTTCATCAAACTCATAAATAACCCAGGGGCGTTTTTCAGTCCAAAAGGTAAAATAATAAACTCATAATGTCCAAACCTCGTCTTAAAGGTAGACTTAGGGACATCATCCTCCTTGATCCGTAACTGGTGATACCTTGATCTCAAGTCGATCTTTGAAAACACTGTCGCACCCTTCATCTGATCAAATAGATCATCAATCCTTGGCAACAAATATTGATTCTTAATCATTTCCTTGTTCAATTGATGGTATTCAATGCAAAGTCTCCATGACCCATCCTTATTTCATATGAAAATAACAGGTGCACCCCACTGTGACACACTTGGACGTATAATTCCTAGGTCCAACAACTCCTTCAGTTGCATTTTCAAATCCTGTAACTACGGGGTCGACATCCAATAAGGCGTTCTTTTTATCGATTCAGTCCCAAGTTTTAGGTCTATGGTAAATTCCAACTCCCTCTCTGGTGGCATCCCATGTAACTCCTCAGGGAAGATGTCCGCAAACTCTCACCACCGAAAGGTGTTCTATATTTTTTTCTACTCCCTTCTCGTTTAAGACAAGGATCGCATAAATCTTACATCCCTTGTGCATGCTCTTCCATAGCTTCAAGGAAGAGATGAACCTCAGGGAAACTCCCTAGTTCCAACCTAAAATCACGCATATCTATCCCTCATCATCGACCAAGCTCAATTGTTTCGTCTTATAGTTGAGTATCACCTCATGTGATTCCAACCAGTCCATACCGATCATGACATCATAAGATCCTAAGATCGTGATGTATAGGTTGGCCCTCGTGAAAAAATTTCCCAGGTTAAGGCTACAACCTCTAACCTTCCCACCAACCTTCTACTTGGCTCTCGAAGCCATTTCTACAAGATAAACTCATCCTGTTCAATTGCCTTTACGTTAATTCTTTTTAGTGCTGCACCATAAGTGAAACTCTCTGTGGCACCTATATATATCAAAATACTAAGGTCTGGTCAGCGAAGATACCTGACGTCTCAAGCACATTCGACTAGTGCTCTACCTGGCAGTTATTCACCGTTGCATGAATCTGATGGGCCTTTCCCGAATCTCCTATGGTAGTGGGTCTAGCTGATCCAGATGCTCTGGTCCTCTCCACTGAGAAATTGCGTTGGTAATGTGGTTCCCCATGTGTCCAACACCCTTTCTTTGGTCCAGTACTCCTGGTACCCAAAGATGGTGGCCCTTTGTCCTGGAACCCTAGTATGTTCTACTAAACAGGCCTAAACTACTACAACTGCGGTCGACGTTGTTGTGTTTCTCTGTAAGGAGTCCGCTGCTGAGGTGTTGGTTGTTGAGGTGTAGTGAAAGTGGATCCTCTCTGGAAGCCACGATATCCTGGTTTTCTAGATGGTGTCTGATGTTGTTGTGCACCAGATGACACCTTCCCTATTGGTCTCATTGGAGTCCTACTCTGAACCCCACTAATAAGCTCCTCCTCAGTTATGAGGGCCTTCTGGACGACATCATGCAAGCTTTGAGGCACAAGAATCCTAACCTTTGCATGAAGGTTGGAATTAAGGCCAAACAAGAACCTGTTGACCTTAAGTTTCTTGGTATTCAGTTGTGGAGCATACCGAAGCAGCTCCATAAAACAGGCTTTGTACTCGGGAACCGTACGACCACCCTATCGCAAGGCGTTGAACTTGTTGAGTTGACACTCAATGAATTCCTCAGAAGGATACCTCTCTCAGAACCGTTCCTCGAACAATTTCCATGACACGTCTTCGACGACCATGTTCAATTGTGGTAGGAGCATCTTCCACCAAAGAAGAGTGCTCCCCTTCAGTTGGAAGACCTCCAAGCGTACCTTCATGTTGGAGGTAAATTTGCAAAGTGAAAATCACATCACCATATTATCCAACCATGCCTCGAAGGCTATGTCATCGACACTCATGGACTTGAGAACTTTTCCCTCTTGAGTTCTTGGTGAATGATAACAGTACTGGCTGGGGCGCGCTGTGGACCCTCAGGGGTACAAGCGCCCTGGCCTTATCTCGGTATAGATGGTGAATCAAGGCCTCTCACATTCTCTGGAAGGACCCTGTCAGACCATCATCATCCCTTATAACAATCGAATCCATCCCAAAGACTTGTTCTTCCCCTTGGGGGTTAGACTTTGAGGGCACGGGCACTTCTGGAGGCGTCCCACCTCCTTCCACAAGACCACGTTATGAACCTCTGGCGTCCTCTAATTGAGATCACCTCAAGGACACATTAAAGTTTAATTAGCGCTAGGTTATTACTCAATGGTTTACTGTAGTGAGAATCATGGTGATCCACAGTCGTAGGGTTGAACCCCCTTTGATACCATATGTAACGACCCCAATCGTTACGACTACATGAGACACAAATCAAGTGCAATTTTTTTTTTCATTTAAGAAGGAAGGCAATCAACAACAACAATTAATCAACACAAATTGATGACGAACAGAACTTACACATTCAGGCAACAAACAACAATGACCCATCATACTAGCACATAATGCAACTGGACGAAACATGTGATAATCAAAATACAAATAAAACCAGCTACTTGCCCGACAGAAGAAAGACAACACCCACAAGCTATAGGAAAACATCAACACCCCAATACATCGGCTTTGAGGACCAGTAATTAGAAACCTCTATGGCGCGCAAAACCAAACACATTAAGGAGTTACAGAACCAAGTACCAACATCAATTACAATGAAAAAAACACCCACATCAGGAAGCACAAGACTCCGGCTAGGTTATCATTCATGTTTATCCATTAGGGCACACAATGACCCCCTCGTTAGGAATCATTCCATCTCTAGGAGATAGGCATGACAGTAACTATGGCACAATATAACACCTCTAGACCTTTAACCTAGGCTAAATCCAACGTGCTAGGAGACCGAATTAACTATCAAATACATGGAGACTACCTAAGGACCCAATCGACAAGTCAACAAGACACAAGGGAAATATGACTACTATAACAATCATACATCACCTTAAATTCCAAAGAAATCCTACATCAACATGGTTAATGGCGCAAAGGAATAAAATATTTAACTAATCATACCTCACATTAATTTCCTGGATCCACATAAATCATACATTCCTTAAACTGATCTTTCTTTACCATTTAGGGAATAACTATTTTTTTTTTTTTGCATTAAAAGGGGAATTAATATATGCACTTAACATAATCAATACTAATATTACTATAATGAGGAATTTAATGATGAATTACACCATGTTCGCATAGTAATAAATGTATTCTCTTATATGTACTAATTATTCCATGGTGACGCTTGACTACATCAATCTATACATATTAAAAATAATTATTATCAAACAAATAGTTCATTGTGGCTATTTTCCAATTCCAAATATCAGATAAGTATGTTCCTAAGGATGAATTCACTATCCTTTAAATTGAAACAAATATGAAACATGTCTTTTAAAACAATATAAAACATGTCTTTTAAAACTGAATTTGCTATCTTTAAAACTGAAGAAAATATATCGTTGTCCTTTAAAAAATATAATCGTTGTCTTTTAAAACTGAAACAAATATAAATATTTTCCTAAGGATGAATTCACTATCTTTTAAACTGAAACAAATATGGAACATGTCTTTTAAAACAATATAAATATGTCTTTTAAAACTGAAATCGCTATCTTTTAAACTGAAACAAATATAAGGATGAATTCACTATATTTTAAACTGAAACAAATATGGAACATGTCTTTTAAAAAAATATAAATATGTCTTTAAAACCTATAATCATTATCTTTAAATCAACAAATATAATAAAATTCATATCATGGAATGCGATAAAATCAAGCATCTAAGTAATCATTGTAATGAAATAACTATCTATATAATCTATAAAATAAAATCACTATCTATGTCAAACACTGTTTGCATACAAATCATTGCCTGCATATAAATGGTTGTCTATATAATCATTGGCATATATATAATCGTTGCCATGTAAATAATTGTTGTCATATATACCACTTTCTATACAACCATTGTCATATATATAATAATTGTCATGCATAACCGATGTCTAAATAATCACTGTCAGATATGTAATCACTGCCATATATAACCATTGTCTAAATAATCACTGTCATAAATATAATTTTTGTCTAACAAGAGTTACTGTAATTTGGATTCCTCATTGTCCACAACAATGTAAATAAGTCATTGTCTATTAGATAAAAACGCTATGTGAAAGATGGGTAAAGAGCCCCAAAAATTGTGGAGTGAATGTTGTATTAGGTAAATCACCCCAAAAATTGTGGTGTGAAAGTTGTATAAAGGTTGGATGAATCGTTGTCTATAAAAGGAAAATTGCAGAGTAAAATCAAGTCGCTAGTCAATGCAATTCAATCGCAGGAGAAAAATAAGATCATTGTGTTTAGAGCATAAGTAAATTCAAGCAGTAAAAACAATAAGATCCAAGGACTAAGGAACAATAAAATGATGTCTCGTAATGTCATGTAAATAATTAGGTGAAAACAGGTAAAATGCCAAGAAAAACGTGGAGGAATGCTAGGTAATATGCCAAGAAAAAATGATTTTTCTCCTTTTTTCTAGTAGCCAAGGAATCAGAGATTAATCCTTCATAGATTAAACATTCAACGTAGAGATAATCATTCAATGAATCAATCAAAAATGCATAGGTATTCATTCATAGGGACACAAGGATTAATCACTCAACAATGAATCAATCAAACATAGAGATAATTCATTCACAAGGAAGGCACAAGGATTAGAGGATTAACTCTCATTAAAAAAGAAAAATGAAGAGATAAGAGAGAGATAGATGGGAGAATATTTATCCTTCACTTGTTATCCATGCACATGAAACCACAAGGCATTTAAATCTCATTCTTAAAAACCGAAGTGAAGACAGTCAATTAGGCTCATGCTCGACTGCTCAGGCATAGACTAATTGTTGTGGAACCGAGGGGTGAATCCGGCTTGTTTCCGCTTCTAAACAATTATGGTTCTTTTAAACTCTTTAGAGACAATCAATGATGATCACAATAATGCGGGAAATAAACAATGGCACTTTCAACATCATTCACATATACCTAGAAACACAGATAGATATTTCTGAGGAAACCCATGCATGGTAAAAACCTCTTTTCTTTATATGATAATGGCTACATCTTTACAGATCATACATATGAGCACCAACTCATAATGGTATTACAACCCGCCTAAAAGCTGCAAATTGTTTGAGAGCACTAACTCTTTATTTTCTAGCACCCACTAGAGGGAAGCACTAACCCCCGCTTCTCTTAGCACCAACTAGAAGGAAGCACCAACTCCCGGTTTCTCTAGCACAAACCAGAAGGAAGAACCAACTCCCCCTTTGTTCAAGCAATCCACTTGAACCTCCTCCTTCGAGGACACAAGTCCTCCCTAGCTCCTCCCAACCACCCAAATGTAAATCTTTTCATTGTTCCACATAGTTATAGGATGTTCAACAATGGCTTACCGACTCATCACTGTTCTCAATGTTATTTCCGGTGCTTTATTCACGTTTTCCACACATCACTCTGGCCATCTATTCTTTCCTTTTATGTTTGTGCCTACAACCACATTAATCGACAATTCCTCTTCTATGCTTTTTCAACCGGCCGACTCTCCTCCTCTTTCACACATGAATCACCTTCACCCACAAAATTCACAGCCAACTCCAACCACAACAGCAACCTCCAATAGCAACAACAAACACAAATCTTCTATGTACTGTGTATTTATAACTTCTGTGCACCTTGTGCATGTAATGTTCGCAAATCCTCTGCATGTCAATTGCATCAATAGTCCTCCACCTCTTGAGTGTTCTGCCTAATCATCATCATGACTCTTCAACATCTCTGGCAGCTGAGACTTTCGCCTTCTTTGTGATTGAGCTCACCTTCGCTTTTAGTTACAGTTTCCATGCTCATCCATCCGCCAATCCCTCTAAGAATAGTATTCTTCATCTTTGATGAAGCTTGAGACTTCTTTCACTTCTAGCGATCAAGCATAGGTGTTCTCAATTTTCAGCGTATCGCCATCAATGGTTTCGTAGTTTCACCGTGGTCATGCATCGCGAGTCTCTGGATCAACACTTGATCTCTGGAGTAGTTCAGACATATCGCTGATTTCACCTATCACGAGCATTGATTCCTGGCGTCAATACATGACATCTCAACTTATCCCCGATGTTTCATCAACGGGTCAAGATCAAAGCGACTACCGCCGACAGATCGTGATTTCATATATCGCAATATCGGGATTCCATGTCAATAATATTGACATGTCTAACTTCGATCTCGATGCCTCTCCATCAACGCCCCGTGTCCAACATCCAACAGCCTATTCATCAGATTTAACATATCGTGATATCGAGATTCCTGATGTAATAATATTTGACATGTCTAACTCTCGATCCCCTCGAACCGGCTGCGTCCATCCTACGATCGCCATACATGGATTGACACGGTTGAATAACGCCAGCGTCACCGATTCACTACATGTGCCCGAATGTTGAATTCCGCCCGGACACTTGTCATTACCCTCGGTTGTTAATGCGGTTCCTATTGATGGGTCTTTCCACGACGAGTCGGGTCGGTTTTGCCCAGATCACATCTTGATCCGACTCCGACATAATCGGATTTTCATATTGAGAAGTCGATTCCTGGCTGTATTGTTTCTTTGATATTTCAAACATGCGATCCTCGAAACTCTGATCATTGGTCTAGATGTGATCTTGATTTGATGTACCATATTACGCCGTGATTTTTCATATCGAGATATCAGATTCCTATTGCATTGTTTCTTTGACATTTCAAAACGCGATCCTCAAAACTCCTCACTCGTAACCCGCTCGGGGAGGTGATCTTGATTTGACGGGCCAGATTACGCCGAAGTTTTGTGATCCCTTTACTCCTTTCACTTTTAAAGATATTGCAGGTTTTCCTCAATCCAATGATGGTCGAACCCTGAGCTCGGATCCGGGACGTGCATCTAACTTCAATTAGCCCTTCGGTTAATCTTGTGGTCCACTTGACCTTCTCCTATATGACCATAGCCAAACCTCCTCATTGGGGTTTCGAAATTTCTGATGTCGAAACATGTATGTCCTCGGGGATTCTAACTCTAACTCGACACGCCACGACTCAGTTTCCTCGCCAGGCTCGCCCATATGACCATTATCCCCGCGACCGCAGTCTTACCACTCGTCAAGGTTTCAATCTTTTCAATGCCAAAATGCATTAGCTCACAGGATTCCCAATATGTGAAACCCCGGTGAGTCAACCCTCCTTTTGGATTTCACCTTGGTTTTCCCTCGGTGGTAAACCTTGTGCACTGCATATCCGGACATGGTCGACGTGGATTTTGAATGAGATCCAATGGCTATCGACTGCTCTTCTCCTCTCACAACTCTGTATCTTGAGCTTTGTCGCTGCTGTGTTCTCGCATAATCGCTCCTCCTCGAAGCACTAACTCCCCAAGGGATCTGCACCTGCCTCTCTGGGCAGAAGTCTTCACATGTACACTCTAATTCCGCCATCTTCATCAAGTAGTACTTTCCATCAATGACAAGCAAGAATATGTCATGAGTTAGACATTTGCCAACAGCCCTCCTTTGGGTATCATGGCAACCAAGGCACCGACTTTTCTCCCCTTTGACATCAATGTCAAAGAAAACATGTCTCCAAGCTATCAAGTAGAATCTTAGGAGGCATTAAATATTCAAACAATGCAAACTCCCCTAACACGATGGAATCTTTAGGTGTGAAACAAAATGACAACCTGTACTGCCCCAGGATATTCAACAGGCCTTGGATAGAGGCTTAGTAAAAGATGTCTGCAATTTGTTCAGAGTGGAATGTAATGGACCTCGAACAATCTGATTATGACCGCCTCTCAAAAAAAATGATTTTTATGGGAATAACTTCTTGTCTTGGAATGGAGGATGTGATTTTAGACACACCGATGTACTAGTATTATTACATTGAATTGGGATCGGTGTAATATATTTTACCTCTAAGTTTGTAAGTGTCTGAATCATCCATAATAATTTCATGTGCAACAGGTAGAAACAGCAATGTAATCTGCCTCCGTGGTTGATAAAGAAATGGAACCTTGCTTTTACCGAGCTGCTACTAAGGAGTTACCCAAGAAGGATGCTCCTCCACCGTGCTTTTTCTCTCATCAACACAATTTGTCCAATCTACATCTAAATAAGTAGTTAACTGTAAATTCTGATTTCTGGGATACACAGGCCATAAGTCATTGTTTTTTTTTTAAGTACCTGAATATCCTTTGACATCTTGCAAATGACTTTTTTTAGGTGCAACCTCGATATCTTCCTACCATTCCTACATCATGCATTATCTCCTGGAGAGATGTTGTGATGTACAAAATAATTCCTATCATTGATCGGGGAGCATGAGCTTTGATCAACATCGTGAATCATCATCCTGATTAATTTACATCCACCTAGTCAGCACATATACATTATTTTTTGTTCTTATGCCTTTGGCCACTACTTGTCCTGAGTTTACAGACTTTATCTTACAATCCGTGGACGTGAACAACACCTCGCATCCTCTGTCACACATTTGACTTACACTGAGCAGATTATGCTGCAGCCCATCCACAAGTAGAACATCTTGGGCTTTTCCTTTTCCATTACTTAAGCTCACCATCTCGTTTCCTTTTATTTTCCCTGGAGCATCATTTCCAAAGGTTACGGTTCCTGATTTACTTTCACTTAGTGATAGAAACTTGCCTTTGTCTCCCATCATGTGTTTGGAGAAACCAATGCCTATATACCAAGGTTTCGTTTTTCTTTGAGCAGATAATACTAATCCACACTTGTTACTTTCCTTCTTCTTCCAAAATTTGACATTTTCAATAGGAGATTTCGAATCTGGTTCATAGTTCCTTAACCGACAATCAATAGATTTATGTACAAAGTTATGACAAGTGTAGAATTCAACCTCATTATTCAATAAGTCAAACTTATTGTTGCAGTGTTGCCTACTTATTGACTGTTGATTTTTTCTTTCCCTCCTTAGTTGTATGTGTCCAGACTTAATTTGGCAATTTGCAGTCTGTGAAAGATTATTACCTGACTGTATCATTCTTTGTTGTGGGAAGTATTTATTCCCTTGAAATCTTAATTGCTCATTTCTAGGTCTTAAGAAACAATTTACATCTTTGTGACCGAAGTTAGAACAATAGAAACAATAGCCATAGAAAAATTCTTGTACTTGGAAAATGGTTGTCTTCTTTGAACAAATTGATTTCTTTCTTGCTGATGATTTCTTTTAGTAGAAAGAACATTGTTTCTTCATCCTACAGATTCAGTCCTAACACCATTTTCTTTACTCATCTTGGGTTTTTGATTGTCTTTCTTTATTTCTACAGGTTTGTTATTGTCATTGGTTGTACTTTTGACAAACTTGATGGGTTCTTCATTTCTTGTCTTCTCACTACTTGATCCCTCTTCATAACCCAAACCAGTTTTTATCTTTGGATTCCTTTGCTGATTCAGAATGGTGGTTAATCCTTCCGAGGCTTTGATACTTGTCAGATTTTGATTATACAAGGCTTGAAACTTCTCCATTTCTTTCCTTGTTTTCACTACTTCTTGTTCTAATGATTCACATCTTGCCTTCTTTTCTGATAGCTGTTGTTTCAGAATCTCTTCAATTTTCTTTGCCTCTTCCAATTATACCTTTAGTAGGACAAGGTCTTCACCAGGCTTTTTACTGTCTTTCTCGAACTGTATCAACAGTTGTCTTTGCTTTCTGTTCTTGATTCTTAGTCTGTCAATCTCTTCCAATGCACTGATCAGTTCTCCTTCCATGTCAAGCACAGCTTCTTCTTCATTAACGTCACTCCCTGTGCTATTATTTTCATAGTCCTCTTTGGCCATAAGTGTGAATTCATTTAGTTTATCTTCAATAGATGAATCATTATCCTCATCATCTGAAGGATCATCATCATTGTTTGC